>JARQOC010000003.1:177205668-177337945 GCA_033576535.1 Allobates femoralis
TGACCGAGAGGCGATTTATCGCCGCAAAATTACCCAATCACACGCGCCACTGTGAGTCAATTTCATGGCGATTGCTCAGGGGCGACATATCGCCTTTAGGATCGCCAGGCGAGCTTGCGGCTTGTGAAGGTACCCTTACATACACTCGTCAACATTGAAATTGCAACACTTAGAAAGAATTGTTGTGGGATCATAAAAATCACAGGATCGATAGGAAATGCTGAAAAAAAAGATAAAAAAATGTTTCAAAACATCTTTATTTATTCAGTAAAAAATATGCACAGAAATACACACACACGCCTTCACATGCAATCACTGAGGTTATTAATAGTCGTCTGGGGACTGTTCTGCCATGCTGAATGCTGAATTCACTAGAACCAAATCATCAAGACTTTACTGACAGCTCCCTTTGAAATTTCCAATCAATTATGCCCCAGACGTATTCAATGGGAGACGATCTGGAGACACTGCAGATCATTCAGGCTGCTTACTGTAGCACGTCTAGAACCGTTTGGAGAAATGGCAGTACCAATTGTTCTCTGACCAAATCAATGTAATGTCAAGCCTTTATTGTACCTGGAATAAAGACTAGAGAGGTCCAGCTATAGTACATTATGCCATCCCACAGCATAATCCCAGACATAGGACCAACATTATGTTCTCTCATGCTGTTGCCCATGTAGTCTTTAGTACCTGTGCACCAAGATAGAAACGAAACTCATCACTAAAGAGGATAGATCTTTATTAGGGATGAGCGAGTATTCTCGGCGCTACTTGTTACTCGCACTAGTATCCCGGTACTCGGGATACTCGGCGAGCACCGCCGAGATGCTCGGTCTCCTCGCTAATAATTACACTGGGGAACAATTTGAAAAAAAAATTCTGTTGAGTTAGGTTTTTGAGCTGACTTATACTAAAATTGGCATGCTGATTCCAAAAATGTAGTCAGTTTTTTTCTAGCACGTCAAGTTTTTCCTCCACGACTTGCCTGCCAGAGAAGCACAATTGCACTGATATATCTGTAATAAGACTTGTTATCTGATTACAATTCGACTCATATATCCTTTGTAAAAAACATGATAGTGTTAAAAAACATATTTGTCATGCCTATTTCTTTTATATTTAATTTTTTGTTCATATTTGTACTACGGTATTTAAAAAAAAAAAAAAAAAAAAACACTTTTTAGGTACAGTAGTTTACATATTTTTGAGAAGACAAAAATCCTATAGTTCAAAAACTTGACGTGATAGAGAAAAACTGAGATAATTTCTGGATTCAGCATCCAAAAATTAATTAAGAACAGTTGTCTGACCTAACTCCTAAAAAATTGTGTTCCCCAGTGATATCGATCTGACACAAATACATTGTTCCCTTCAGTGCACACAGTGAGTTGGCACCTCACAGAGAGCAGATTGATTGTTAGGATCCCTCTGGGGGGCACAGCAAGGTGTTGTATGCTGCGACGATTTGAAAAAGCCCACCCTCCCACCCTTTCCCGGAAACACTCGTTTTATAACCGGAAGTCTGTGGGTGGAGCCTGTCACTAATTGACTTACATTGGGTTAGGTGCTCTGGCCAAGTGCACGAGTATCTTGGGATGCTCGACCAGAGCATCGAGCACCCGAGCATTTTAGTACTCGCTCATCTCTAATCTTTATTCAAGCCTTCATTACTGTCTTGCTCTATACTGTGATAGCCTTTGAGAGTGGTGGCATGAGATCAATGGAACACTTTTAGCAGGACATCTGGCTTGTAGTCCTATGTTGTGCAAATGTCTTCCAATGGTTTGGACCCTTTGACACCTTATATTTGGTATGTGATGTTCAATTTTACTTGAAGTATGGAATGTAAAAGTCATGGAACTAGTGTTATGCATGTTTCTCAAAAAAAGTCCCAGGAGTCATATTTTAAACACGACAACGCCAGGTTACATGGCAATTTTACAGTTTGGAAAAGCAACTCAAACCAGAGGCCTAATGTTCACGATCGCAGAGATGGTGACCAAGGCTACCGACCCCAGTGCATATTTCAGCTCAATGTGCCTCCTCAGAAGCACATTCAGCTGAAGTGTATTAATGCACAGAGGTCACTACACAGCAATACAGGCTGACAGATAGTCAAAGACCGGCAGCTGACACCAGTGCACCTGTGACTGGGGGACATGGCAATGATGTCATGTGTTGACCGTCACTTGAACGCCGAAGTCAGTTGCCAGCAACAGAAGAGGACACCGCATTCCTGGATAGTGGAAATGAGGGGAAAGGAGGAATAGGAGAGGAAAATTAGAGTAATAGTTTATTTTTTATATGCATTAAAACACAGCAGCAGAGGGCATATACACCAGGATGAGGGAACATATGTACCAGGATGGGGACATATACAGTTAGGGCCAGAAATATTTGGACAGTGACACAATTTTCGCGAGTTGGGCTCTGCATGCCACCACATTGGATTTGAAATGAAACCTCTACAACAGAATTCAAGTGCAGATTGTAACGTTTAATTTGAAGGGTTGAACAAAAATATCTGATAGAAAATGTAGGAATTGTACACATTTCTTTACAAACACTCCACATTTTAGGAGGTCAAAAGTAATTGGACAAATAAACATAACCCAAACAAAATATTTTTATTTTCAATATTTTGTTGCGAATCCTTTGGAGGCAATCACTGCCTTGAGTCTGGTACCCATGGACATCACCAAACGCTGGGTTTCCTCCTTCTTAATGCTTTGCCAGGCCTTTACAGCCGCAGCCTTCAGGTCTTGCTTGTTTGTGGGTCTTTCCGTCTTCAGTCTGGATTTGAGCAAGTGAAATGCATGCTCAATTGGGTTAAGATCTGGTGATTGACTTGGCCATTGCAGAATGTTCCACTTTTTTGCACTCATGAACTCCTGGGTAGCTTTGGCTGTGTGCTTGGGGTCATTGTTAATCTGTACTATGAAGCGCCGTCCAATCAACTTTGCAGCATTTGGCTGAATCTGGGCTGAAAGTATATCCCGGTACACTTCAGAATTCATCCGGCTACCCTTGTCTGCTGTTATGTCATCAATAAACACAAGTGACCCAGTGCCATTGAAAGCCATGCATTCCCATACCATCACGTTGCCTCCACCATGTTTTACAGAGGATGTGGTGTGCCTTGGATCATGTGCCGTTCCCTTTCTTCTCCAAACATTTTTCTTCCCATCATTCTGGTACAGGTTGATCTTTGTCTCATCTGTCCATAGAATACTTTTCCAGAACTGAGCTGGCTTCTTGAGGTGTTTTTCAGCAAATTTAACTCTGGCCTGTCTATTTTTGGAATTGATGAATGGTTTGCATCTAGATGTGAACCCTTTGTATTTACTGTCATGGAGTCTTCTCTTTAGTGTTGACTTAGAGACAGATACACCTACTTCACTGAGAGTGTTCTGGACTTCAGTTGATGTTGTGAACGGGTTCTTCTTCACCAAATAAAGTATGCGGCGATCATCCACCACTGTTGTCATCCGTGGACGCCCAGGCCTTTTAGAGTTCCCAAGCTCACCAGTCAATTCCTTTTTTCTCAGAATGTACCCAACTGTTGATTTTGCTACTCCAAGCATGTCTGCTATCTCTCTGATGGATTTTTTCTTTTTTTTCAGCCTCAGGATGTTCTGCTTCACCTCAATTGAGAGTTCCTTTGACTGCATGTTGTCTGGTCACAGCAACAGCTTCCAAATGCAAAACCACACACCTGGAATCCACCCCTGACCTTTTAACTACTTCATTGATTACAGGTTAACGAGGGAGACGCCTTCAGAGTTAATTGCAGCCCTTAGAGTCCATTGTCCAATTACTTTTGGTCCCTTGAAAAAGAGGAGGCTATGCATTACAGAGCAATAATTCCTAAACCCTTTCTCCGATTTGGATGTGGAAACTCTCATATTGCAGCTGGGAGTGTGCACTTTCAGCCCATATTATACATATAATTGTATTTCTGAACATGTTTTTGTAAACAGCTAAAATAACAAAACTTGTGTCACTGTCCAAATATTTCTGGCCCTAACTGTATATCAGGATGAGTCTAGGATGGGGACATATGTACCCAGTGTGGGCCCAGGATGAGGGAACATATATAACAGGATGGGAACATGTATACTAGGATGCAACATATATACCAGGATGGGAAACATATATACCAGGCTGGGTCCAAGATGGGGGACATATATACCAGAATGGGTAGCATATATAGCAGGATGGGCCCAGAATGGCCAATTATCAGGATTCCAGGTTTTTCCATTCAGTGTTCTTTGTCTCTTTGCCTCATGCAAGATGGCATTTGATGCTTCATCATGATCATGAGCTTCCGGTCTATTCTGCCTATTTATGTTCCAGTGCTGAATGCATGCCTTGCCTGAGCATTTTGTGTGCTATCTGGCTTTCCTGTGTTCAATCCGGACTTGGCTCCTCGGATGTTTTCGGCTGGAAACCCAAGGCTGCTGTTCTGACCTTCCGATTGTTGCAGCTCCTCTTAGGGTACCGTCACACCTGGACATATCGCCGGCAATTTCATAGTCGACGCTGAGGCGTTGCCTGTTGCCGGCGACATCACCAATGCGTCGCCTAATGTAAATGGGCGAGGGCGACACGTCTGAGTGGTCGCCTGGTTTCACATCAGAGCTCTGAAACCAGGCGATCATTCTTGGGCGATGTGTGCTGATAGCCCTGTGTAACGTCTCATGAGCGATGTCAAGGGCGACAGCACACATTGCCTATACCATTCCGGTAGGCGTTTCAGGGCGTATTTACTAGCTCTGCCGGTCTGCGTGGATTGGTGGCAGCTCGAGCGTTCCGATTGGTTGTCTTGTGCCTCGGCGCCATATTTGATGATGTGTGCGTCCAAAGGTGTATTACCCAGGAGCGTACATACTGTACAGTAGCGCATTGATGTTGCCTCTGTGTTTGCGGCTGTGTTCTAAAGTGCAGCGACGTGCGACGGCCACAAATGTGTTAACATAAACGCAATTGTCATTACATCTCAACTAATGTCTGCATGAGCGCTGTAGTGGCAGCCTTCCTGTTTAAAGTACATGACGCAAAAGCATACAGTGTACCCTGTGGCTTTTGCGCCTCTGGGCCCCCGTCAACATGTGACATATCTCCCGTGCGTTCATTCACAAGAGCGTTGTCAATCTTTTGGCGCCACCTTCCTGGTGCTTTCCCTTCCCCTGCATAATAGGAAAATGGCAGCACCCAGGCGAGCTGCAGTGTGGGGGAGCCTGAGCTCCTTATTTTCATTGATATATGTGACATCAGGGATTACTGGTGTCACGAGCAGCACACCCATCCACGCCTCCATAAGCAGGCTGTCCTGATGAGGGTGAAGAGGCGGCTAGAGAGGAGGTTGGGTGTTGTGCGCACCTCAAAGCAGATCTGCAAGAAGATCGCAGATCTTAAATATAAAACGCCCGGACGCATTACCCAACTGCGTGACAGGATTGCCCAGATGAGTGGTGAGTATTTAGCATGACAAAATACACATACCCTTCTGTGTAAAGAAAGACATATGAAGGCCAGCACATGCCACTGTACACCCAAACATATATAGGGGCAATGTATGCGAGAGCTTCTTCATGACTCTGCAGTTGCAGGATCATCTTCCTGCTTCATCCACATACACCCTATATTCCCCTGTAAACTATATGTCTACTTTACCTAGCCACATATTGTCATATGTTGACCCGACCCACATCTGACATAATGTTGGGTCGCACTCAATCTGACCTAATGAACTTCAAACAGCACTGTTTAATAATCCCCACATATCTGGCCATGTTGTTATTGTGACAAAGTATGTTGTTGCCTCAACAGGTAGGGACAGAAGCCCTGAGCATCCCCCATCCCCTGCGGGAGGAGCACCACAGAACCAACCAGGGTCACCGGCCCAACCGCCAGCACAAACGCCACCACATCCCCAAGGACCCACATCACCCCACAGTCCTCGGCCATCAGGCTCAGAAGGGACCCCAAGGCCTGCACCCACCCCACCCTTGGAAGGAGAGATCTCCAGTGGTGGGAGTACAGCACAGTGGTCCCCGACGAGCCCACAAACGGCCAAGAAGGTGGGTGTAATGTCAATATTACTCATATATACTGTGCACTATATCTGTCTTTCTGTTTTTTGGGGCGTTAATTTGAATGTAGGGACCTTTGTTATGGCCAAAACAGAAACACATATGCTTATCTCATTACAGATGACCCAAGCCGAGCAGTGGACTGGGCAATAAGCCCCTCACCATCCTCACCCCCCCAAATAGTGGGTCCACAGCCCCCTGGTAAGTGCAAACACTTCTATGAAAACACATTTATCTTGACATATTTTTGGGCCAGCCAGGTACAACTAGGCAGCTGGGGGCTGGAATCCTCAGCTTAGGGAGGCCCAAGCTTTCTGGGCCCCCCCCCCCGCTGCGAATTGCAGCCCGCAGCCTCCCCAAAAAATGGCGCATTCATAGAAGCGCCATTTTCTGGTGCTGTATCCAGCTCTTCCAGCTGCCGTGTAGCGGTGGCAGACTGGGTAATAAGGGGTTAATACCAGCTTTTTCGCAGCTGGCACTAAGCCCGAGATTCATAACGTCTGGCCAATATTAGACCGGACCATTAGGAATCTCTAATATTTGTAAAGAAGACACAAGACAATAAATATTTTTATTAGAAAAAAAACACAAACACTATTTGGACTCCATCTTTATTATTCTTTGACGTCCGACGTAGTCCAGTGGGAAGGTCCGACGTAGTCCAGTGGGAGGTCCCGCGACGATTCTCAGTTTTATAGCATATGGGGCATCCCCCATATGCTATAAAAGCAGGTTCATTGCCAGGAGGATGACAGGTCATGAACTCAGTGAGTTCATGACCTATCAGAATCCTTGGGTCACAAGGGGTTAACTGTGCTCTTCATGGCGGTCTCCACATCAGGTCAACATCAGTGGTGATCTATCAGGATCCTGGGATCCCATAGGGATCCTGGGATCACCACTGATGGTGATCTGATGTGGAGATCACCATGAAGAGCACAGTTAACAAGGGGTTAACTGTGCTGTTCATGGTGGTCTCCACATCAGATCACCATCAGTGGTGATCTATCAGGATCCTGGGATCCCATAGGGATCCTGGGATCACCACTGATGGTGATCTGATGTGGAGATCACCATGAAGAGCACAGTTAACAAGGGGTTAACTGTGCTGTTCATGGTGGTCTCCACATCAGATCACCATCAGTGGTGATCTATCGGGATCCTGGGATCACCACTGATGGTGATCTGATGTGGAGATCACCATGAAGAGCATAGTTAACAAGGGGTTAACTGTGCTGTTCATGGTGGTCTCCACATCAGATCACCATCAGTGGTGATCCCAGGATCCCTATGGGATCCCAGGATCCTGATAGATCACCACTGATGGTGATCTGATGTGGAGACCACCATGAACAGCACATTTAACCCCTTGTGACCCGATGATTCTGACAGGTCATGAACTCACTGAGTTCATGACCTGTCATTCCCTGGGCCGCACAGCAGGGGTTAAAAGCGGCCCGCGCGTGCGCGCACGCCAGGGTGCGCGCACAGAGGAGGCGAGCGCCGCAGGAGACAGAAGCAGCAGGAGCCGCCGGCAGGAGAAGCCCCCAGGACCGGAGGACCCCGGGACCGGAATCAGGATCGTTGGTAGGTAAGAGTGGTGAGGGGGGATTTACTGGGGCACGGGGGGGCGCTACAAAGAGTTTAGAGTCGGTGGGGCCTCTGGGGAAAAGGCACCGGGCACAAGGCATCAGGGGAGGGGGGAGGGGGCCGGGGTGTGCCCGGAGGCCGGGGGATGCCCGGAGTCTGGGGGATTCCTGCAGGGGACTAGGGTGCACCGGGGTAGGACATTCCCATGCAGCCTGACATGTGTGACATGTCAGGCTGCATGGAGATGCAGGGGAGGCAGCGCACCGCCGCCATTTTTGAATGGACCGGGGGGGACGGAGGTGTGGGAGGCCCGGGGGGGCTCGATCTCCGGCACCGGGGGTCTTAGGGGCCTTAGGGGTTAATGGATCACTTTGATCCGACATGTGTTTTCATGTCGGATCAAAGTGAAAGCATTTTTTACAAAGCACTTTCACTTTTGTAATGTGATGATCGGTAAACGGTGTTTACCGGTCATCACATTACAGGTGCGGGTACAAAAACAGCTAATTACTAATCTCTAGGGTGTCAGCTACAATCGGTACGCTGACACCCTAGAGGTATTAGCTCCAGGGGCGGCGCTATAGAGCTTTTTCCTGCAAACGTCTACAGACGTCGGCTAGGCTTTAGTACCCTTTTTTTCCGACGTCTGTAGACGTAAGGCTGTCGTCTAGAGGTTAAAAAAGAAAAACTGAAATATCACCTGGTCATAATATTCAGACCCTTTGCTCTGACACTCATATAAGTCACATGCTGTCCATTTCCATGTGATCCAACTTGAGATGGTTCTACTCCGTCATTGGAGTACAGCTGAGTTTAATTTAAGTGATAGGACTTGATTTGGAAAGGCACACACCTGTCTGTATAAGCCCTCACAGTTCACAGTGCATGTCAGATCAAATGAGAATCAAGAGGTCAAAGGAACTGCCTAAAGGAGCTCAGAGACAGAATTGTGACAAGGCACACATCTGGCCAAGGTTACTAAAGAATTTCTGCAGTACTCAAGGTTCCTAAGAGTACAATGGCTTCCATTATCCTTAAATGGAAGAAGTTTGGGACCACCAGAAGTCTTTCTAGATCTGACTGTCCAGCCAAACTGAGCAATCATGGGAGAAGAGCCTTGGTGAGAGAGGTAAAGAACCCCAAGATCACTGTGGCCGAGCTCCAGAGATGCAGGAGGAAGATAGGAGAAAGTTCCACAAAGTCAACTATCACAGCAGCCCTCCACCAATCAGAGGCCTTTATAGCAGAGTGGCCTGACGGGAGCATGTCGTCAGTACAAGTCATATGAAAGCACGCATAGAGATTTTAAATAAAAAAAAAAAAAAGCACATGAAGGACTCCCAGGCTATGAGAAATAAGATTCTCTGGTCTGATAAGATGAAGATAAAACTTTTTGGTGAGAATTCTAAGCAGTATGTGTGGAGAAAACCAGGCACTGCTCATCACCTGCCCAATACAATCCCAGCTGCAGGGACAGGATGACTGGTTGCAATTGAAGGAAACATGAATGCAGCCAAGCACAGAGATATCCTGGATGCAAATCTCTTCAAGAGTGCTCTGGACCTCAGACTTGGCTGAAGGTTCACCTTCCAACAAGACAATGACCCTAAGCACACAGCTAAAATAAAAAAGGAGTGGTGTCAGAACAGCTCTGTGACAGTTCTTGACTGGCTCAGCCAGAGCCCTGTCCTAAACCCAATTGGGCATTTCTGGAGAGGCCTGAAAATGTCTGTCAACGAACGTCACCATCCAACCTGACGGAACTGGAGAGGATCTGCAAGTAAGAATGGCAGAGGATCCCCAAATCCATGTGTGATAACCTTGCTGCATGATTTGCAAGAAGACTCATGGCTGTACTAGCTGAAAAGGGTGCTTTTACTCATTATTGAGCTAAGGGTCTGAATACTTATGACCATATGATATTTCATTTTTTTTCTAATTAATGTGCAAAAATGTCTGCATTTCTGTTTTTTTTCAGTGAAGATGGGTGCAGAGTGTACATTAATGAGAAAAAATGAACTTATTTAAATTTACCAAATGGCTGCAATGAAACAAAGAGTGAAAAATTTAAAGGGGTCTGAATACTTTCCGCACACACTGTATAAAAGATAGCAGGATGAACAATTGCAGTCTTCATTTTTCAAACATGTCAGAGGCACATACATCATTACAGGTGACGGTACATTACTTAGAACGTTCTGTTGGTACAACTGATGTTACTGCGAGCCTCCATCTTCTTGGTACAGGGCCACATGGGTCATTAAGTATCACTGTGACCAGAATATCCAAACCACTTGATGTAATCACTTTAAGGGCAACTTGTAGAGCTGCTACTCTATCTGACATGTCCTCAGCCAGACTGATCGTTTTTCCTCTGGCCAACGCGGTCTTTTCCTAGCTGATGCCCCATCTTATCTGACCTGTAGAGTACAATTACCATAGTTAGGCTGGCTTCACACTACATATTTTGTGATCCAGTTCTGTTAGTTTTTGAAATAAACAGAACAGGATCGTTTTTTGCCTCCCATATATACCTATGGTGCTGAATTGGCCACATTTGGTCATTCGGTTTTGTGTATTCGGTCCCAGATTCGTTTCTGTCTTGTTTTTCACCGGTCCCAAAAACGAAGTCTGCATCGTTTTTGGACTCCGGTGAAAAAAACGTACAGAAAAGAATCCGGTCCGGGACAGTTAACATGGGGGCCTATGGAGCCGGATCCGGGAAAAAACAGAATTGTTTCCCAGATCCGGTTCCAGGGTACAAAGCATGCTCAGAACAATTGCATTGCTCTGTGCTCGTGGCACAGGAACCACAGGAACGGACAGCACCGGATTGGCAGCTCTGGATGGCATTTCTGTGTCCCGGTCCGGGATCAAGACACAGAGCAGGGGGGAGCCGAGCCATACAAGTGCTGTTGGGGCTGTTCACTTTCACTTTACCAGTGTATCTATATACACTGCTAATGTGAAATTAAATCAATGGATGGATAAAAATAAAAAAAATGAAGTCTCACCTATCCGCTGAGTCCGAGTGTCCTGCGATGGATTCATCATTCAGGCAAAAGGACCTGTGCATCAGCTGCCCGGGAAGTGGTGGGACAACCCAATCAGCTGATAGGTCATATGACATCATCAGCACGGTTTAAATCTTTAAAACCACGCTGATGCGGTCATGTGACACATCAGCTGATCAGGTTGCCCCGCCCCTTCCCGGTCAGCTGATGCACAGGTCCTTTTGCCTTCGGAGATGAATTCATCGCGAGACACTCTGAGCCGGTGGATAGGTGAGAATTTATAATTTTTTTATTTTTAACCATCCATTAACTTAATTTCACTTTACCAGTATATATAGATACACTGGTAAAGTGAAAGTGGACAGCCCCGACAGCACTTGTATGGCTCGGCTCCCCCCTGCTCTTTCTGTGTCCGAATCCCGGACCGGGACACAGAAATGCAACCCAGAGTTTCCAATCCGATGCTGTCCATTCCTGTGGTCCTGCAAAAAAACAGGATCCCCACGAACAGGAAGAAAACGTAGTGTGAAGCCAGCCTTATGGTACCTTTACACGCCGCCACAGGATGGTGGCAACAACCGGCTACTTCACGTGCACGAGCAAGTACAAACGGTTGCAAACGGTAATCGCACCACCTTTACACGCCGCAACAAGGTGCGCTACGGTAGGTTACATCTATCTCTGGATACACCGCCGGGTGTCTCAAGTTACCTTCTGCAGAGCACCTTACCTCATTTACACACCGCTACAACAAGCTAGTATGGGCGGACCTGGTGCAGCAGGGACAACACATAGGCGTGCCACAATTGTGGATTACGAAAATTCCGTACGCTGATAGGACAAAGCAATAACATTATGATTGGCCAGGCAGCGCAGGAGGCTGATTAATACATGACGCTCGAGCAATTGTGTAGTGTGACTGGTCAGCTCCTTAAATATGCCGCCCTATGCAGCGACAACCAATCGTAACGCAGGAGCTTCCTCCAATGATCGCTGAAGGGGGGTGGTTTCCCGGAGGCTGTGTCACGCCCCAGGTACATACCAGGTACATAGCATGGTGTAGAAACAACCCTTCTGTTCCTTATTTACACGCCGATACAGGCCGCAACCATCGGCTTGGTAACCACCTGTTTTAGGGCTGTGCTCTGAAACAGGTGCCTCCACTGGCAGGTGGCAACAACCGTCTTCACACGCCGCTACCTCGGGTTGATTTGGCGGTGCAAGATACATTTCTCTCATGTACCCGGTTGTTGCCACCATCCTGTGGCGGCGTGTAAAGGTACCATTAGGGTATGTGCCCACAGGAAGGTTTAGTGGCGTTCAAACCGTCAGTAAACCTCTGGAAATTATCAGTTCTGAGCTCTGAAGTCTCCAGCTGTTTTCCGGCGGTTTTTTTCAGCGTGTGCATAGCGTTTTTCAGTCGGTTTTTCCAGCGGTTTTTCCGGCGGTTATCTATGGAGGATTTTGTTAATGGAACCGATCAAAAACCGCTGAGAAGAATTGACATACTGTATGCTGCTAAACCGCTGGGAAACCGCTCAACCGCGGGCAGATCTGCTCACATAAACCGACTATGTGTGCACAGCGGTTTCTAAATTACATAGGGTTACTTGTAAGTCCTAACGCTGCTTAGGATTTACATAAATTTAAATAAAACCTATGCTAAACCGCCGGCGGTTTTCGCTGCTAAACCGACGTTAAACCTTCCTTGTGGGCACATACCCTTACTGTTTCAAAGCAAAGCTTACTACCAGTATCTTCTGCAAGTGTTACTTCACTGCACACACTCAATATGGTTGCACAGCTGGGGTCCTTTCTCTTCCAATTACTCTCCATAACTGCCTGTATACAAGAACTAGTTTCCTGAACATGCCCAATACTCAACCTCTCCCTAGCTGGCTAGACATTAACCCTGTCACATCTGAACATAGGATAATGCAAATCACAACATGTTAAACACAGGCAGCAAAGCAGGTGCTTTACAGGAATTATAGTTGTCAGAGAGGGTGTTTGACATCTCCACACTTTTATGTATTAACTAGATGGGTGCCCGATGCACAATGCATCGGGATTCTAGCAGAGCGAGTCTCTGACTCGCAATGGCCGCTTCGCGGCCAATGCTTCGCGCTGCTAAGGCGACTCGCCATGCCCGCTGCGCGGGCATAGCGAGTCGCCTTAGAGCTGCGCGGCCAATGCTTCGTTCGTATCCACATGACCACGCTGACTCGCAGCGAGAGCGGTCTCAAAAGGGGCAAAAAACCCATTCGTGATTATATAATAGATGAGGCTGATTTTGTTTTACAAAATAAAAAAAAAGATTCAATACATTCCTAAAAGACCCTAAAACGTTACATATCTTTTCCAGGTAATTGGCTGTGACATTTGAAACTTATTTTTGAGTGGAACAATTTGTTGAAGCTGGCAAATTTAAATTTTTAAAAGACTCAATCATCTCAATTTATCCCCATATATTCCCTCTGAACAATGGGCAAACAAAACTGGGACATTACTAATATACCAAATTAGCAGAGAATAGCAAGGCTCTCGTGAAGGGTCAGATATTGACTTATAGCATAGCTACCTCTCACAAGTGATACTTTGTAAGCAGGGTCTTTTGCAGAAGAAAAGACTAATTTGAATATCTTTCTCCCATGGAACATTGCCTGTAATCATTAGCTGGTCTCTTTAAGGAGAAAATTACCTCCCTAACACTGATTCAGCAGCTACATCAATAAGTAAATGATGATGAAAGATGCCATAAAAGGAAATATATGCACTTTCTAGAGCCTCATAGCAGAGTAGACTTCTGTCATATAAAATAGACTGGAACTATTTCACTGTTCGCACTCACAAAAATACAATTTATTGTATAATCACTTATGACTTATTCCAACTGCTTCTTGTAACTTTTCTCCCCTTTGCTAAAAATACAGTACCCTAAAATTCCTGTGCATCCTCTTACCCCACTCTTTCCCTAGTTTCCTTATTATGTTTATAAAAAAAACTAATAAAAACATTTTTTAATACAAAAATACTACTTATTGCTGTAATGCAATTTATTTTTATCTCCTCTTCAAAAAATGCCTTTATAGATTATACTGACATTTACACTTCATAAATTTCATCAGTTTAATTTAAAAAAAAAAACACCTTCTCTGATAATTCCAAAAAAGACAAGCATGTTTCGGGACAAACTGCCATAATAGATACATATAGAGACTAGCAGAAAGTTCATTAAGCAAGAGGTGTTTAGTGCTGCATTTCTAGCTTTAAGCATGCAGAAATAAGCTGTCAACTAAGGAAATCTATCAACTGTAGAAGTGCTAATTATTTGCAGATATAGGGGTACGCTGCAGGGAAATTACATTTAAATAATGCCTGGCTGACTTAGTGGAGGAAAGGCAATGGGAAGAAAATGAAGTTATATTTTCTCTGCAGCCGCTGGCATCTAGCCATTGGGGTGGTGCAGTGAGCAAGTGTAGTTACAGGTCATTATTCAACAGTGAGTGCAGTGTGATCGCGCTGTAGCACATTCATCAACAGCCAGTCCTGCACACATATGCTGCAGAACAGGCTGTCAATTTATTGTGCCAGTGAGTCATTATAGCCCACTGATTGTAACCCCCAAATGTCTTGAAGTGGCCAGCTACAGGGAGAATATAACTTCATTTCCCCCCTGTAGCCATTGCTCCAGTAAGCTTCCCAGACATAATGGAAACCATATTTATCTGCGTGTCCCTATGTACATCAACAGGTAAAGTCTTTTTAGAAGCAACAGGGTCCCTTTAAAGGGATCCTGTCACCTACAAAACGCCTCCTAAGCTAGCAAAACATGTCCCTGCAGCATCCTATTGCTAATCTCACACTCCTTTTGTCTCCTAAAAGCATCCTGTGAAAGTGCATAAAAACATTTTAATACTCACTCATTAGGGATTATAATTAGCAGGAGCTATATTCTTTAGTCACCAGGGCGGGCTGTTTTGCAGCCTGAATGATCCACCCTCTCTCTGTCTGTGCTGCTGTGATGTGCAGCTGTAGGCAGGACTAATGATTTGTATTCTGTGAGTGATAGAGAGGGTAAAGCCTGCACAAGCAGAGCACACAGACAGAGAGAGGGAGGATCCTGGAGCCTGCAAAACAGCCAGCCCTGGTGACTAAAGAATATAGCCCCTGCTAATTATAATCGCTAATGAGTAAGTATTAAAATGTTTTTATGCACTTTCACAGGATGCTTTTAGGAGGCAAAAGGAGTGGGAGATTAGTGATAGGATGCTGCAGGGACATGTTTTGCTAGCTTATGAGGTGTTTTGGGGGTGACAGGATCCCTTTAAAGCAGCACGACCCCCTAATCTTTATTTCCAAAAGGCCACATCAGGCTTTGGCTGTTCAGTGCATCATGACTCCAATTGCTGAGCAGAGAAACCAGTAGTATGGACGGCTCACAACTGCTGAGGCCACTAATTTTTTTTTTGTTTATGGCTGCTGCAACAAGAGGGTTTCCTGAAGCTGGATAGGCTAAAGATGATTTTTTTTCAGAATATTTGCTACAGTTTTTATGTAAAAGAAATCTGTAATCAGAATATTTTATTCTGTTTAGAGCCAGCGAAGTATACAGACAGTTCCACCATCTTATAAACCCAAGCGGCACAATAATTGGAGCTGTATTAATAAGGGGAGCGCTTCCCTCCCTTCTTTGTGACCTTATGAGGCATGACAATTATAGTTGAGAAGATCTGGAGGACTGCTTGCCTCTTAATACAGCTGATTAATAACTATTCTTAGTTTTGTGCTGACTAATTGGAGGGCAGATGCATATTATACTGCATAATATGACACATTCACTTTAAGAAGGATTTGAGCTGCTTTGCCAACAATTTTGTAATTCTAGCTATAGGCTGAACAGTGTACTTATGAATAACTTGCACATTGATCACAGTTTGGTATTTAGAAAAATTGCTATAGAAGAAATTATGTGTCAAATCTAATGATCTAGCAATACTACAATATTCATCTCGATCAGGGGTATATACCTGCACCTGCACCGATACCAAACATGTTTCTTTTTGCCTTTAGTTTTTACATAAAATCATTTCTAGTAGCAAAATATTTTTTTCTGGGTTCCATTTTCTTTTTCCCCATATAGTAATTCTGGCCCCCATTATATAATAATGTACCCTGTCCTGAAATTATGTCCCTGTCCAATAATAATGTCAACCATCCTATAATAATGTTCCTATCCTCAAACTATGTCCCCCATTTTTTAATAATGTCCTTTGTCCTGTATAAATGTCCTATTTTATTATAAGATTCACCAGTCTATAATAATGTCCTTAACTCTGTAAACCTTGTATAATAATGTCCCCCGGCCCATAATCTTGTAATACTATCCCCTATTCTGTAATGTCCCAAATCCTCGCATTCATTCTGGAATAATGTCCCCACTCCTGTCCTCCATCCCAGTCCACATCTTGTAGTAATGTTCTTTATCCTGTAGTCCTGTAATGTTCTTCCATCCTTGTCCTTATCTTGCAGTAATGTCCATCCATCCAATGTCCCCATACTGTAATAAGGTCCCCCATGCTGGTCCTCATCTTGTAGTAGCATCCCTCACCCCCTTCTCTTCTTTTAACTGCTCCATTAACATGATTTTCCAATACAGAAAAACACTGAAAAGTACTGGTAGGTATTTTCTTGCAATGTCTAACTGCCTTTGTGCACGTGCACAAGAACATAGAACTGTATAGCATTTGTAGGATGTGGACATCCATAAGCTAATTAAAGGTTGATTAATGCTATAAAAAGCAGTAAGATCTTCTTCGCACTACTGTTTTTTTTTGTAAGTACTACAGAATACTCTTAATACATGCGCTGGACCCTTGTAGATACTTATAATGGGAACTGTTGAGCAGTCTGCTGCACTTCCCTATGCATTGGGTTCTGCACTGCTCTGAAAACTACAGCACTTATGGTACCTTTACACGCCGCAACGGCAGGCTGGATACATCGCGCTACTTCGCGTGCACGAGCACGCTCAAACGGCTACAAACGGTCAACGCACCCTCTTTACACGCCGCGACAAGGTGCGCTACGCCACGCTACATCTATAGCTAGCTACATCGCCGGGTGTCTCAAGTAGCCAGCTGTAGCGTAGCGTACCATGTTTACACACCGCTCCAACAAGCTACTATGGGCGGACCCGGTGCAGCAGGGATAGCACATAGGCGTGCAACAATCTTGGATTACGAGCCGTCCGTATGATGATAGGACAGCGCAATATCATCAGGATTGGCCAGGCATCGCAGGAGGCTGGTTAATAGAGCACGCTCGAGTAATTGTGTAGTGTGACTGGTCAGCTCCTTAAATATCCCGCCCTATGCTGCGACTACCAATCATAAAGCAGGAGCGACCTCCAATGATCGCAGATGGGGCGCGGTAACATGGCGACTGTGTCACGCCTTAGATACATGGCAGCCACATCGCCGGGTGTCCAGAGTTGCCTTCCGTTGCTTCCTTACACGCCGATACAGCTCGCTACAATCGGCGATGTTGCCTTAAGTTTATGAGCAGAGCCCATAAACAGATGTATCTGTCGCCGGCTGTAGCGTCGCCTCTTCAGACGCCGCTACTACAGGCGATATGGACGCTACAAGCTACAATTGTAGCTTGTAGCGCGATGTATCCAGCCTGCCGTCGCGGCGTGTAAAGGTACCATTAGGGTGCTGGCACACGCTGCGTATGTTTACACAGGTGATCATCAGTTTTTGTAGCCAAAACCAGGAGTGGAACAATCAGAGTAAAAGTATAATATAAAAAGTGCTCCACCTCTGTATTTAATCACCCACTCCTGGTTTTGGCTGCAAAAACTGATGAGCACTCGCGTAAAAATATGCAGCGTGTGAACGCACCCTTGGGGTATGTGCGTGTTGGATGCAGCTCCTCCGAACGTGAGTAAACCCGCGGGTGGCTGCAGGGAGACTGCAGCCACCCTGTACTCACCATGTGTGTCAGGTGCGGGACGGCTTCTCCCTGCAGTCACCCAATCGGAGCCGCTTCCGACTCCGCAGCATCAAATCAACATGCAGAGGAGGAGCGGAATGCCGACAACCTGCACAGCAGCTAAAAGAACGCTGCGGTCAGGTTAAGCATAGTGGGCACGGGATTTCTTGAAATCCCAGCCACTATGCTTATACTGTACTATGGAGCGCTTTGGATGCAGCAGCAAGACACTGCGTTCAAAACGCTGCGTACACTGATCGTGTGCATGCACCCTTACTGTCTGAAGAATACAACTATCTTCGATGTGTTTCTAAATTGTGACTACATGGTGATAATTTTCGGTAATATTCCAGCAGCTGTTCTCAGCTCTGGCTCATATATCACGGTTCCTAACTTGGCATATGGAGAGATATAGTGAAATAGCACTTTAAGAGGAAATAATGATATTGGTTATAGCCAAGCACTATATATAATTACAACTGGCTTCTAAAATTAGTACAACAGAGATACAAATACAGGTAAAATAAGTACGTTAAAATATTTGTAGCGGTTGTCCTTTGATTACTGGGATCGGACTTCCTTTTTATAGCAATTCTGGTACACAAAGACTATGCTGCGATTATTTCGTCTTGTCATCCCCAGGAGTATGGGAGCAATTTAACTTCCCCTATCATTTTTCTGACAGTCAGGATACACACAAACATTTTTATCGCTGGAAGTAAACACTTTAGCTCTATTAGGAATAACGAAAACTCTATCCAGCAGCCTGTGCATGGCTCCCTTATTCCCATCCAGCTATACTCTCACTGTGCCTATTACACAGTTCACAACACTCGGAGGTGTGTCGGAAGAACAAAAGCTCTTAGGGCTGACCCTCTTAGTAATTATCTCTTTTCAATGAAGAAAAAACTATGGAATCTGTCACCTATGACTCTTTAGGGCACTAAAGGGAAAATACATTGAATCAAGTAAGATCACTAAATAGTCAGTCATTTCAATAAACTTAAAGCCGACCACCTCCACTACGCTATAAATGAAAGTCTGCTGAACTCACCAACCGTCCAATGTGGGTGCCTCAAGACTGTCCCTCAACAGTTTATGCTCGAGGTAAGAAGGAGTAGTTGGCATTTCAACACCATTCTTTGTTTCATCCCTGAAGCCACTGCCATGGGGCTATGTTCACATACAGAGAGATTTTATTTCTGCTACCAAAACATGTTCTCTCAGCATTACAAACATTTTTTGGGCCTGATTATGTGTCATTTGTCTACAGTACATGTATAATAATAAACTTGTGCAAAAAAGAAAAAAAAGACGGCACTCACCGGTTTGTAGTTGCTCTGTTTTAATTTCCTTTTCAGGTTACAGGTTTCGCTTCCACAGGTCTGTTCTCTGAGAACATGGAAGCGGAACTCACAGCGAAACAGTGCCATCGTCTGCCCCATCACCCCCTCCCCGCGTTTTGATGTAACCTGAAAAGGAAATTCAAACAGAGCAACCACAAACCGGCGAGTGCCATCTTTTTTCTTTTTTTGCACAAGTATATCAACAACCTTTAATGACTGTGCAACACTGGTAGTCGGGTGTCACCTTTAGGTGTTTTAGGTTGGACCGTGCAGGACCGTAAATAGGTAAAGGTCATACAATAGTGCCGAGCTTTTTTCTTTATTGTGCATATATACATGTATAATAAATGTAGTTTTATTCACCACAAATGCAGTAAAAAACACTGAAATAATGTAGTAAAACCGGTTTGCTGGTTTTTTAGCAGCATTTTTACACTTTCTCATTGCTTTCCATGGGTGAAAAAGCACAGCATGCTAAAGATTTTAAGACGCTGCAGTTTTAAAATTTAGGAAAACACAAAGCAAGTGTCACATCGCCATTGGACTCGGTGGCTGGTGTTCCTGCCTCGGCCGCTGGGAGGAGCCGGATTCCTTCGGCTGGTGGCGCCGGTGATAGGAGGGCCTTGTCCTCATATGGAACTGCTCCCGCGACGTCTGCCTCTGTCGCTGAGCGCTGCTGTGTTTCCCCTCTGAGTGGTGTTGGTCGCAGAGGAGCAGGCCCTGCAGAGGTCAGAGGTGGCGTGGGTGGAGCCAGTCGTGCATCTCCATCTGGCCTGGATCTAGGGGCGGTCCGGCGAGGTCATCAGGCTGTGAGCTCCAGCCTATGGGAGGTAACCGCGCCCTTCAAATACATTGGAGCCTGTCTTGCAGGCCGCCAGATATAGTTTTGGTTCCCCAGTGATAGTGTGTGTGTTTAGTTTCGTGTCTGACCTTGCCTGGATTTCTGACTCTGCCTCTGCCTATTGATTTTGTACCTCAGCTGCCCTCTTGGTTTTTGCCCTTGACCTTTGCCTGGATTTTTGACTCTGCTACTGCCTGACGATTTTGTACCTTCGCTGCCCTCTTGGTTTTGACTCGGACTTCTGACTTCGTTTTTCGGGTCTTGATTTTCCCCTGGCGACCTCCCCGGCTCTGTTGCTCATATAGGCAGCTACCCCCTGGGCTCCGCTGTAATTCCAGATCCCTGTATAGGGGTTAAGGGTCTCGGGGTTTCTCGGGGTGGTGCCTACCAGCAGCTCGGCCTCACGGCGGATGGTCGTCACATTATATCTGGCCATACCATTCTTTATATATATAGATAGACTATATATAAAGCATTCCTTTTACCTTTTTTTTTTCTCCTCTCCTTTTCCCAATGGTTTTTTTTTCTTTTCTCTGAGCTGTGTCTGCTGATTGCTCCCTCAAAGCACCTGTGTTTCCAGCTTCTCAGTCCTGTGGAGGAACACTCCCATCATCTCATTCAAACATGCTGTACAAGCCACAAGCTGGAGTCCTCTGCATGAACACTGGAGAGCAGAAGGCCTCATACCCTGGATGTCAGCACCTGGGGGGCTCTGGCTCTGCCTGCCCGGGTGCACAGGTATTGCCAGCGGATGCTGCCAAAGTTTTATTACCTATTTCTTTATCTCACCTTAAGAAATCTGTGTGTTTAGAGGCTTATGTTGACAGTGGTTCAGAGGGGAATTTCATAGATCTCCAGGTAGCGAGAACTCTTGGTGTACCACTACTAAGGCTTAATGCCCCCATTAGAACCACTGCAGTTAATGGCACTCCCCACATCCAGGGTGGAGTGAAATTTGTCACTGAGAAAGTGTCAATGCTGGTGGGGTCTTTACATGCTGAAAATGTGTCATTTTTTGCTATCAATAATTTATCATCTGCAGTAATCCTTGGCATGCCATGGTTACGTAAACATAACCCAGTCATAGACTGGCACTTGGGTGATATTGTGCACTGGAGCCCAAAGTGTCAGGAACACTGTATCTCGCTATCTGTAAACCAAGTGCAGGTCAAGGCTCCTCCCTTTGTGCCATATGCCTTTAGAGATTTTGAGGATGTGTTTTCTATTCAGGAATCAGAGAAATTACCCCCTCACAGAAAGTATGATTGCGCCATAGATTTGATACCTGCTTCTCGTCTCCCAAAGGGGAGAATATTTAACCTCTCTGGTCCAGAACGTCAGGCCATGAATGATTACATAGCAGACAGTCTGAGAAAAGGGTATATTAGACCGTCCACCTCACCAGTAGGAGCTGGTTTCTTTTTTGTGGGAAAGAAAGATGGCGGCCTCAGACCTTGCATTGATTACCGCGAATTAAACGCGATCACTGTAAAAAACCAGTATCCTCTTCCACTCATCCCTGATCTTTATAATCAGCTGTTGGGAGCCAGGTATTTCACCAAACTGGACCTCAGGGGAGCATATAACCTGGTCCGTATAAAAGAAGGCGATGAGTGGAAGACCGCGTTCAATACGCCTCTCGGCCATTTTGAGTATCTTGTAATGCCGTTCGGGTTAAGTAACGCACCTGCAGTGTTTCAGAATTTTGTCAATGATATTTTCAGAGATATCAGTGGTGTATATGTGGTCGTGTATTTGGACGACATTCTGGTTTTTTCTCCTGGTCTTTGGTCACACGTCCGACATGTCCGTACTGTACTCCAGAGACTCAGAGAGCATTCTCTATTCGCCAAATTAGAGAAATGTGTCTTCATGGAGGAAGAGATAAATTTTTTGGGATATATTATATCGGCTAAAGGTTTTCGCATGGATCCTGCCAAAATTAAACCCATTAAGGAATGGGTACAACCCAAGTCTCTGAAGGCACTGCAGCGATTCTTGGGTTTCGCTAACTATTATCGTAAATTTATTAAAGGGTTTTCAGAGATAGCCAAACCTCTCACTGATTTGACACGTAAAGGGGCGGATGTGGTTAATTGGAAGGCTGAAGCCATTCATGCATTTTCTAAGTTAAAAGAGTGTTTCTCTGCGGATCCAATATTGGTGCAGCCTGATTTGGACCGCCCCTTCATTGTAGAGGTAGATGCCTCTGAAGTTGGAGTGGGAGCAATGCTATCACAAGGCACCGCATCTCTCACTCAACTTCGTCCGTGTGCCTTCTTTTCCCGAAAATTTTCCTCTACAGAGATGAATTATGATGTAGGTAATCGGGAATTGTTGGCAATCAAATGGGCCTTCGAGGAATGGCGCCACTTCCTCGAAGGCGCCAAACATAGGATTACCGTAATTACTGATCACAAAAATCTAACCTATTTGGAGTCAGCGAAAAGACTGAATCCTAGACAGGCTAGATGGGCCTTGTTCTTCTCCAGATTCGATTTTGTGATCACTTTCAGACCGGGTACTAAAAATGTGAGGGCTGATGCCCTGTCTCGAAGTTTTTGCACCTTACAAGTCGAGGACGTGGAACCGACTCCCATTTTAGCCAAGGGGATTGTTGTCTCGGCTGTGTCTTTGGATCTTCTGGAAGAGATTCGGAGATCTCCAGAACAGGCCCCTGACACTACTCCTGCCCAGAAACTATTTGTCCCTACCAAATTCCGCCTCCAAGTTCTTAAGGAATCTCATGATTCTGTCCTCGCAGGGCATCCTGGTATCAATAACACCATCAGACTTGTAACCAGGAGTTTGTGGTGGCCAACCATAGTAAAGGACTGTAAGGAATATGTACTGGCTTGTGAAACCTGTGCTCGCGCTAAGTCTCCCCGCAACCGCCCTGCCGGGTTGCTCCAGTCCTTGCCTACCCCTGAGGGTCCTTGGACTCATATCTCCATGGATTTTATTACTGACCTGCCACTCTCAGAAGGGAAGACTTGTATCTGGGTAGTGGTAGACAGATTCAGTAAGCAGTGTCATTTTGTTCCGCTGTCCGGGTTACCTAATTCCGAGACCCTGAGCAAAGTATTCATTAAGCATGTTGTGCGATTGCATGGTGTTCCTGTGAATATTGTTTCTGACAGGGGCACCCAGTTCGTTTCTAAATTTTGGAGGGCATTCTGTAAACGGATTGGAATTGACTATTCCTTTTCTTCTGCCTATCACCCTGAAACCAATGGTCAAACCGAGCGCATAAATCAAGCTCTCGAACAGTATCTACGTTGTTATGTCTCTGAGCATCAATCTGATTGGGTGGAACATCTGCCACTAGCAGAATTTGCCATGAATAACCAGTACCAAGAGTCCATCAAGACCACCCCTTTCTACTGTAATCATGGGCTGCACCCGCGCTTTTGTTCATTTTCTTCTAGGCTTTCTGACGTCCCTGGGGTAGAAAGGTCCGTAGATCAGTTAAAGACTATCTGGTCTGAAGTGAACGAAAACTTAAAGGGGGCTCAGTCTAGGCAGGTGTCTTCTGCTAATAAACGGCGCTCCAAGGGTCCGGACCTGGGAGTTGGGGACAAAGTTTGGTTGTCTACGAAAAATATCAAGCTCAAAGTGCCGTCTGCCAAACTAGGTCCCAGGTTTATTGGTCCGTATGAAATAATTGACGTGATTAACCCTGTAGCCTTTCGTCTGAAGCTCAATCAATCATTCAAACTGCCCAATGTATTCCATAAATCCCTTCTCAAATTGTACCGATCTCCGATTCGTCCTGTCCGGTCCCCTCCTCCTCCGGTCTTGGTCGGGGGTGCCGTGGAATACGAAGTTCAACGGATCCTTGATTCCCGTTTAGTGAGAGGATCCGTGCAGTATCTGGTACATTGGAAGGGCTATGGTCCGGAGGAGAGGTCCTGGGTGCCTGCCAGTAATATCCATGCCAAGGGTTTGATCAGGAAGTTTCATCTTCTTCATCCCAATAAACCGGGTTTTGTGGGTCCGGAGGCCCCTCGTAGAGGGGGGGGTACTGTCACATCGCCATTGGACTTGGTGGCTGGTGTTCCTGCCTCGGCCGCTGGGAGGAGCCGGATTCCTTCGGCTGGTGGCGCCGGTGATAGGAGGGCCTTGTCCTCATATGGAACTGCTCCCGCGACGTCTGCCTCTGTCGCTGAGCGCTGCTGTGTTTCCCCTCTGGGTGGTGTTGGTCGCAGAGGAGCGGGCCCTGCAGAGGTGTCCGTTAGGCGCAGCCTGCGTTCTTCTGTCAGAGGTGGCGTGGGTGGAGCCAGTCGTGCATCTCCATCTGGCCTGGATCTAGGGGCGGTCCGGATGAGGTCATCAGGCTGTGAGCTCCAGCCTATGGGAGGTAACCGCGCCCTTCAAATACATTGGAGCCTGTCTTGCAGGCCGCCAGATATAGTTTTGGTTCCCCAGTGATAGTGTGTGTGTTTAGTTTCGTGTCTGACCTTGCCTGGATTTCTGACTCTGCCTCTGCCTATTGATTTTGTACCTCAGCTGCCCTCTTGGTTTTTGCCCTTGACCTTTGCCTGGATTTTTGACTCTGCTACTGCCTGACGATTTTGTACCTTCGCTGCCCTCTCGGTTTTGACTCGGACTTCTGACTTCGTTTTTCGGGTCTTGATTTTCCCCTGGCGACCTCCCCGACTCTGTTGCTCATATAGGCAGCTACCCCCTGGGCTCCGCTGTAATTCCAGATCCCTGTATAGGGGTTAAGGGTCTCGGGGTTTCTCGGGGTGCTGCCTACCAGCAGCTCGGCCTCACGGCGGATGGTCGTCACACCAAGCACGTACATGAAATTTCTGAAATCTTATAGCTTTTGCAGATACCTTAAGTCAGGGGTGGAGAACCTTTTTCTGCTGGGGGCCATTTGGAAATTTCTACTATCCTTCGGGGGCCACATAAAATTATCTACTTGAAATTTACCTGCTATATTTGGTTAAACAGTCAACTCACGTCTACTATGGTGGTTGGGGCGGATTCTCTTTCGCGTTGCTGTGATGTTAGATGATATTGATCATGGCCTTGTCAACTGCTTTCCCAGGTTTGCTAGAGCCCTACACATCACATGATAGGCTGGGAGCATATACATCACTGAGGAGGCTGAGGCTTTGGCATAGAGATCACTGGAGAGCTGGATTTAAAGGGCAGGAAGTTGGCAAAAAGCATCTGCCAGCCTGAGCACTGTGGTCCCCAGGAATCTACTCGGAGGCCGCATAAAAGGTCCTTGAGGGCCGCATGCGGCTCTGGGGCCTGAGGTTCCCACCCCTGCCTTAAGTCACAGCTTCTTTACAACAGAAAAATAATATCTACGTGTTGTAAGAGATCACTCAGTGGCTAAAGATAGGGAATGGCATGAAGTTCCTTAGTGAAAAACAGGTAGATTTATTAGAGTCCATAAATCTAAAAAAAAATAGGAAAACAAAACAGTCTTATGTATAAATCAGAATAAAGTAAAACAAACTAGTTTAAATGTCCACCTGTCTGTCAACTGCTGGAGGGCAACTCCAAGAGGTCTTTATAGCTCAGATACTTTAAATTGGACCTAGGCAGCTGGACAAACCTGGGCTGGATGTATTGGAACAGACAGTCCCACCCTGCACTTCTGGCAGACCCTTAAAACCCGGACCCAAAATCCAGGTCCATTAAAAACACTACTCAGCATTGAAACGTGCTGCAGCCTGCTTTCAGGCTTTTACATCACTGAGGTTAGACATCTTGGTGATACAGTTAGGGCCAGAAATATTTGGACAGTGACACAAGTTTTGTTATTTTAGCTGTTTACAAAAACATGTTCAGAAATACAATTATATATATAATATGGGCTGAAAGTGCACACTCCCAGCTGCAATATGAGAGTTTCCACATCCAAATTGGAGAAAGGGTTTAGGAATCATAGCTCTGTAATGCATAGCCTCCTCTTTTTCAAGGGACCAAAAGTAATTGGACAATGGACTCTAAGGGCTGCAATTAACTCTGAAGGCGTCTCCCTCGTTAACCTGTAATCAATGAAGTAGTTAAAAGGTCAGGGGTGGATTCCAGGTGTGTGGTTTTGCATTTGGAAGCTGTTGCTGTGACCAGACAACATGCGGTCAAAGGAACTCTCAATTGAGGTGAAGCAGAACATCCTGAGGCTGAAAAAAAAGAAAAAATCCATCAGAGAGATAGCAGACATGCTTGGAGTAGCAAAATCAACAGTTGGGTACATTCTGAGAAAAAAGGAATTGACTGGTAAGCTTGGGAACTGTAAAAGGCCTGGGTGTCCACGGATGACAACAGTGGTGGATGATCGCAGCATACTTTATTTGGTGAAGAAGAACCCGTTCACAACATCAACTGAAGTCCAGAACACTCTCAGTGAAGTAGGTGTATCTGTCTCTAAGTCAACAGTAAAGAGAAGACTCCATGACAGTAAATACAAAGGGTTCACATCTAGATGCAAACCATTCATCAATTCCAAAAATAGACAGGCCAGAGTTAAATTTGCTGAAAAACACCTCAAGAAGCCAGCTCAGTTCTGGAAAAGTATTCTATGGACAGATGAGACAAAGATCAACCTGTACCAGAATGATGGGAAGAAAAAAGTTTGGAGAAGAAAGGGAACGGCACATGATCCAAGGCACACCACATCCTCTGAAAAACATGGTGGAGGCAACGTGATGGCATGGGCATGCATGGCTTTCAATGGCACTGGGTCACTTGTGTTTATTGATGACATAACAGCAGACAAGAGTAGCCGGATGAATTCTGAAGTGTACCGGGATATACTTTCAGCCCAGATTCAGCCAAATGCTGCAAAGTTGATTGGACGGCGCTTCATAGTACAGATGGACAATGACCCCAAGCATACAGCCAAAGCTACCCAGGATTTCATGAGTGCAAAAAAGTGGAACATTCTGCAATGGCCAAGTTAATCACCAGATCTTAACCCAATTGAGCATGCATTTCACTTGCTCAAATCCAGACTTAAGACGGAAAGACCCACAAACAAGCAAGACCTGAAGGCTGCGGCTGTAAAGGCCTGGCAAAGCATTAAGAAGGAGGAAACCCAGCGTTTGGTGATGTCCATGGGTTCCAGACTTAAGGCAGTGATTGCCTCCAAAGGATTCGCAACAAAATATTGAAAATAAAAATATTTTGTTTGGGTTATGTTTATTTGTCCAATTACTTTTGACCTCCTAAAATGTGGAGTGTTTGTAAAGAAATGTGTACAATTCCTACATTTTCTATCAGATATTTTTGTTCAACCCTTCAAATTAAACGTTACAATCTGCACTTGAATTCTGTTGTAGAGGTTTCATTTCAAATCCAATTGTGTCACTGTCCAAATATTTCTGGCCCTAATTGTACATACACTCCCATCCAGGACCTGTCCAGCTGCTACCCAGGACCCTTCACACATCTATGCAATTAATGCATGTCTGTAAGTGGCCGTTTTTTCACCCGTACATACGGCATCGTGTGTCATTCGTGTGCGATCCGTGCGATATTCAGATAGAACATGGACAGCATGACAGTTTACTTACAGTACCTCTCTCCGGCACTGCTGTCTACTTACTTTTGGGTTATCAGTAGCAGTCAGTACAGTGAATATTCATGAGCTTAATGATCTGCCCGAAAGCGAGTGGGACAGGCAGCATCACCAGAGTCAGGTAAGGATAAAATTCAATTTATTTTTGATGAAAAATATTTGCTCCGGTCTGTACACACAGCTGTCTCATGGAAGACATCCGTCTGCAGGACGTTTTTGGCATGGACCCATTTACCTGAATGGGACCATGCTGCCACTCAGAAACAGACACGCGTCTGCTCCACACAGAGACACATTCCATGTGAAAACATGGACCTGTGAAAGTGACCATTGAGTGATATGTGTGTCTGTGTTTCCGGCATGTGGCTACATGGACATGTTAAAGAGGCCTTACATGTAAACATACTTAAGTAACTAGCAAATTCACAGGGAAAAATAAACTTCCAGGTTATTGTGGCGCTAGTCACCTTAAGACTTCCAAATGGATCCAATTACAAAAAATATACCAAAAAATTTTTATTTCTCCAAAAAAGGATATATTAACCTATTTCCGACCTGTGACGCCACGTTGGCATCATGAAAGTCGGTGCCTTCCCGATCTGTGATGCTTACGTGGCCTCATGGTTTGATCGGGCTCCTGCTGCTCCGGTGCACGGGGTCGGAGAAATTTCATAGGAGAGGACCTTGGGTGATGTCATGGGGGGTGGATTTGCCACCCCCACCTGCAGTCGCTGTGATTGGCTGCTGAAACGTCCAACAACCAATCATAGCGATTGTGACGTATACCTATGGAAGGGGCTGTCACAGACCCTTTCATAGGCTGGAGTGATGGAGAGGACGATACCCACCCCACCTCCAGCCCTTATGGAAGCGATCTGATGGGATGATCGCTCCCATCAGAGCCGCTCCGCAGCCGCCCTGCACCCGCTGCCCACCGTCACCACCAGTACTGATCTGTCTGCGCCCTACTCCTTCCTTCTCCTGATCTCCCCCGTCCCCTTTCTACTCAGTTCTGACCTCCACCCCCCCTTCCCGTTCCTCCTCCAGCTCCGCATACACCCCCCATGTCCCCTTTCAATCCCCATGACCTCCTCCACCACCCTCCCCTCGTGCTGCTCTGATGCCCACACACCTCCGTTCCCCGCTGCCAGGCTCCTCCGCTGCTGGGCTCCTCCTTTGTGCGGGCTGATCTGTTACAGGAGGAGCTGCCGGACACCGGGCTGCTAACAGGAGGATCTGTCTGTGGTGAGGTGAGGGGAGTATGGATGGATGAAATGGGTGTATGGATGGATGGTTGGAGAGAGAGCCTGGATGGATGGATGGATGGATGGATGGGTGGGTAGGTAGATGAATGGAAGGAGGGAGCCTGCTGGGGTGGATGGATGGGTAGGTAGATGGATGGAGAGAGAGCCTGCATGGGTGGATGGATGGATGGAGAGAAAGCCTGCATGGATAGAGTCATGGTGCACGGTACAGCAGATCATTGCCATACAGTGCACCATGACTCTAATCCCAGTGATTGCAACAAGGGATCAAGTGTCCACTTGTTGTAGTCTCTGTGGTCAGAGTCATGGTGCATGGTATGGCAGATCATTGCCATACAGTGACTACCTCCTTGCTGGAATAGATAATAAGTCCATGGAGGACAAGTTCCAAGCGATGGGTTGAGGTAACAACTCTAATGTTCAATGATATCTACCTAGCCACCTTCGAGCGGGAGGAGTCAAATCCTGAATTCCAGAAGTCAGTGAGCAGTGCCCAAATTGTAGAAATTCAGACGAGGTCACAAGAGGCTGCGGCCCTAAGGGACTAGTAAAAACAGTACAAACTAAAATAAAGTTTTTAAAAATATTAAAACAAACAAAAAACACAAAGTTTAAATCATCATCCTTTTGCCCCATTGAAAATAATATAAAATAAAAAAAATATACATACACATATTGGGCATCGCTCAGTAATTTCCAAAATATAAAATAAATGAATTCGATCTGTTAACAGTATATTGAGAAACAAAAATCTAATCAAAAGAATTGCATTTTTTTTTCAACATTTAAATAAGACAAGACCTATACATGGCTCAAGTGGTTAGCATTGAAGCCTTTGCAGCACTGGGGTCCTGAGGTCCTGGGTTCAATTCCCACCAAGGACATGAAGGACAACATCTGCAAGGAGTTTGTATGTGCTTGCGTGGGTTTCCTCCGGGTAGTCCGGTTTCCTCCCACATTGTAAAGACATACTGATAGGATGTTTAGATTGTGAGCACCAAAAGAGACAGCATTTCTCATGTATGTAGAGTGCTATGGAATTGATAGCACTATATAAATGAATAAATATTATTAAATATATTATTATTACATGTTTGCTATCTATGCAATCATAGTGACCTGGGGAATCATAATGCCAGGTGTCACTTTTATGGTAAAATAAATGCTGTATAAAAAAAAAAAACAACAATTGCAGAATTTAACTTTTTTGTTCAATTTTACCTCACTTGTATTTTTTTTTTGGCCTGTTTACCCCTATGATACATATGATAAAATGAATGGGGTCATCCAAAAGTACAGCTCATTTCACAAAAAAGAAAGCCTCACATGGCTATAATCAACAGGAAAAAAATATGGATCTTGGAATAAAAGGAGGAAAAAAGCACAAAAAAAATGAAAAAAAATAAAATAATCACCTGGTCCGTAAGGGTTAAAACAATTAAAACACATATCACTATCTAAAAATACTGTAGTTGCTAGCTAATTATTTTAGATATACAGTCAGGGCCAACGATGTTGGCACCATTGGAATTGTTCCAAAAAAGAAAGTATTTCTCCCAGAAAATATTGCAATTACACATTTCTTGTCATACATGTATATTTCCTTTATGTGTATTGGAACAGCACAACAAAACTGAGAAAAAATATCTTATATATAAAACCCGAAGGCCACATCCGGAAAAGGCCACGCCCACTTCCGTGATGGCCTCCGTCCTGTGTCCAACACCGGAACCGGAAGCACCAGACCCACGAGCGGCGCCACCGGCCCTGCACAGAGCCCCGTCTGCGGCCGCCCACATCCCGCCCACAGCCCTGCAGCTCACCGCCCACCAACATCCGCCAACCGGCCCGGAACGAGTGTGGGGCCTCCGCCGGCACAGCTCCCAGTCCTGCCGCTCTCTCCACAGACCGGCTGACGCTCCTCCATCACGCAGCTAGCCCCGCCCACACTCCGCCCCCGGGCTCCGGAACCGCCGCCAGCACTGCCGCTGCCCGCCGCCCGCCAACAGCCCAGTAAGTGTTCCGCCACCCTGCCTCCGCTCTCCTCTGCCACCTCCGCTCTCCTCTGCCACCTCCGCTCTCCTCTCTCCTCTGCCACCTCCGCTCTCCTCTGCCACCTCCGCTCTCCTCTGCCCCCTCCAGCCCTGCTCTGCCCCCTCCAGCCCTGCTCTGCCCCCTCCAGCCCTGCTCTGCCCCCTCCAGCCCTCACTGCTGACCACTGAGCCAGCGCCCTCACTGCTGACCACTGAGCCAGCGCCCTCACTGCTGACCACTGAGCCAGCGCCCTCACTGCTGACCACTGAGCCAGCGCCCTCACTGCTGACCACTGAGCCAGCGCCCTCACTGCTGACCACTGAGCCAGCGCCCTCACTGCTGACCACTGAGCCAGCGCCCTCACTGCTGACCACTGAGCCAGCGCCCTCACTGCTGACCACTGAGGCACCGCCCTCACTGCTGACCACTGAGGCACCGCCCTCACTGCTGACCACTGAGGCACCGCCCTCACTGCTGACCACTGAGGCACCGCCCTCACTGCTGACCACTGAGGCACCGCCCTCACTGCTGACCACTGAGGCACCGCCCTCACTGCTGACCACTGAGGCACCGCCCTCACTGCTGACCACTGAGGCACCGCCCTCACTGCTGACCACTGAGCCAGCGCCCTCACTGCTGACCACTGAGCCAGCGCCCTCACTGCTGACCACTGAGCCAGCGCCCTCACTGCTGACCACTGAGCCAGCGCCCTCACTGCTGACCACTGAGCCAGCGCCCTCACTGCTGACCACGGAGCCAGCGCCCTCACTGCTGACCACGGAGCCAGCGCCCTCACTGCTGACCACTGAGCCAGCGCCCTCACTGCTGACCACTGAGCCAGCGCCCTCACTGCTGACCACTGAGCCAGCGCCCTCACTGCTGACCACTGAGCCAGCGCCCTCACTGCTGACCACTGAGCCAGCGCCCTCACTGCTGACCACTGAGCCAGCGCCCTCACTGCTGACCACTGAGCCAGCGCCCTCACTGCTGACCACTGAGCCAGCGCCCTCACTGCTGACCACTGAGCCAGTGCCCTCACTGCTGACCACTGAGCCAGCGCCCTCACTGCTGACCACTGAGCCAGCGCCCTCACTGCTGACCACTGAGCCAGCGCCCTCACTGCTGACCACTGAGCCAGCGCCCTCACTGCTGACCACTGAGCCAGCGCCCTCACTGCTGACCACTGAGCCAGCGCCCTCACTGCTGACCACGGAGCCAGCGCCCTCACTGCTGACCACGGAGCCAGCGCCCTCACTGCTGACCACGGAGCCAGCGCCCTCACTGCTGACCACGGAGCCAGCGCCCTCACTGCTGACCACGGAGCCAGCGCCCTCACTGCTGACCACTGAGCCAGCGCCCTCACTGCTGACCACTGAGCCAGCGCCCTCACTGCTGACCACTGAGCCAGCGCCCTCACTGCTGACCACTGAGCCAGCGCCCTCACTGCTGACCACTGAGCCAGCGCCCTCACTGCTGACCACTGAGCCAGCGCCCTCACTGCTGACCACTGAGGCACCGCCCTCACTGCTGACCACTGAGCCACCGCACTCACTGCTAACCACTCACCCACCGCACTCACTGCTAACCACTCACCCACCGCACTCACTGCTAACCACTGAGCCACCATATACTCTGCTACCCACTGAGCCACCTGTACACACACAAATAATTTCACCGCACTCCCCTAACTATTACTAAATAAACTATATATACATTCTAGACTACCCGATTCTTTAGAATCGGGCCACCATCTAGTTTAACATAATTTCACACAAAAAACTCTAAAAGCGACAAAAAATCATTGCCACCTTTCCAAACATACAGTTGTGGCCAAAAGTAAATGAAGATAATAATACCAAAGAATTTGTGATTGCAATCATTTTCAGGAAGAAATTGAGTATTATCTGACAGAATTGCAGGGGTGTCAATACTTTTGGTCACAACTGTACATGTACAAAAATATACAGTGAGGAAAAAAAGTATTTAGTCAGCCAACTATTGTGCAACGTCTCCCACTTATAAAGATGAGAGAAGCCTGTAATTGACATCATAGGTAGACCTCAACTATGAGAGGCAAAATGAGAAAACAAATCCTGAAAATCACATTGTCTGATTTGGAAAGAAAATTTTTTTTTTTAAATTTTGGTGGAAAATAAGTATTTGGTCAATACTTTGTTATAGATCCTTTTGTGGCAATGACAGAGGTCAAATGTTCTCTGTTATTCTTCACAAGGTTGGCACACACTGTTGCTGGAATGTTGGCCCTTTCCTCCATGCAGATGTCCTCTAGAGTAGTGATGTTTTAGGGCTGTCGCTGGGCAACATAGACATACTCCCTCCGAAGATTTCCTATATGGTTTAGATCTGGAGACTGGTTAGGCCACTCCAGGACTTTGATAGGCTTCTTACAAAGCCACTCCTTCATTGTCCTGGTGGTGTGCTTGGGATTATAGTCATGCTGAAAGACCCAGCCACATTTCATCTTCAATGCCCTTGCTGATGGAAGGAGGTTTGCACTCAAAATCTCACGATACATGGCCCCATTCATTATTTAATGTACACCAATCAGTCATCCTGGTCCCTTGGCATAGTAACAGCCCCAGAGAATGATGTTGCCACCCTCACACTTTACAGTATGTATGGTGTTCTTTAGATGCAACTTAGCATTCATTCTTCCCCAAACATAACAAGTTGTGTTTCTACTAGAGATGAGCGATGTTCGATTCGAAATGTTCGCCAATATCAAATTCGAGCTGTTTTGGGCGGTGTTCGAGTCATTAGACGAATGCGAACAATTAGCTTCAAATTCGTCAGTTCGAGATTATGTTCGATAACAGTTTGTTCACCAAAAGGACCCTATAAAGTGGTCTGGGGGCAGAGGAAAAGGCTGAAATGGGGCATGATTGTTTAAAAGCCGTTGGCTTTTACAATCATTCAGCCCAATCCTCTGCCCACCGCAGCCTCCCATCCCGGTCCTCCACTCCCCCCACCGCCTCCCATCCCAATCCTGAGTTAGCACCGGGCAGGGTGCGCAGCACCAGGGAGCGGAGAGCGAAGGACCCGGGCGGGGAAGCCGGCGGCGGTGAGAAGACTTCACCGCCGGCTTTCCTGCTCTGTGCTGCACTCCACGCTCCCTGATACCCCTCCCCGCTCCCTGGATGAGGGGGCATCAGGGAGCAGGGAGTGCAGCACAGAGCAGGAAAACCAGCGGTGAAGTCTTCTCATCGCTGGCTTTCCAGCCGGCTATTTCAAATGATCAGCTGATGCTGATCCGCTGTTCATTTGAAGAAGCCGCGGTGCTATCAGGGGTCATGTGAGTTCATGCAGCATGAACTCACATGAACTTTCCCACGGCCACCCAGGTTCTCTACCAGAGATGTAGCTGAGCTAAAGAAGAAGACTGGATTGGACTACGGCGGACGGAAGATTTTTTTTTTTTTTTGAAAAATCATTTTTTTTATTGATTTTCAAATAATGAAGTGCCAAAACAAAAGCATACAGCCAACATCTTTACAACAGATTATTCCCCACTCTTCATTAAAACCCTTGTACAAAAGGATACCAAACAAAACCCGTCCCCCCCTCCCCACCCATCCCCTTCCATAGCACCAGGTCTATGCAGTGACTGCAATCACCCTCGGCCCTGCTGAATACTCCACTCGTGTTATGGAGTAGTCCCCACCCGCAGCCCTCCTAGCGTACCCTGCAAGTCTTCCAGGCAATACCAGCTTGTAAGCCGGAAAGGGTCACCACCTTGGTGATTTCTGCCCTATTAAGATGATGTAAGATAAAAACCCTCCAGACGTCAAATAATTTCTTTGTTTTGTTCTCCTTGTCTGTCTCCGTTCTATTTTGTCAAATATTAAAGTGCCCTTTAAGTCTAGATGTAATTGGCCTCCGCTCGGGGGTCGTTCATCCAACCAGTGTCTCAATATGAGTCTTTTGTATGATAGCATAATAATGTGTAACAGGGTAATCTTCCCTTTAGGCAAGCCAGTATCGGGCAGGTTGTGAAATATCCATACATTTTTGTCCAGCAGTAAGTTAGTGCCCAAAATAGCATTGGTCCATTTCGTCACTGCTTCCCAATTGGTCTGTATAGGTCCACACTCCCACACCCTATGAAACATATCTGGTTTAGACACATTGCATTTCGGGCAGGTCAAACGTTTGTCGGGGAGGCCGGTACGTTGAACCCTATAATCGCTCTGTGAATAAGCCTGAAGTGTGAGTCTCTCCATCTTTCATTAATGATATGCCTGTGTAATTCATTCCATCCCGACAGTATTGTCTTGCCTACTCCCCTATCGTCTAGTTGAGTCTCCCAACCGTTAAATAAATGTAAAGGCCCAGATGGAATTAACTTCTGTCTCAATGCAGCGTAAATGGTAGAGATATTTGCAGCAGACGTCTGTCCTGTCAAGATTTTTTTCCAAGTCAGTTAGTTGACACTCTTTGCCCTGTAGTCTTGAAAATAAATGATGTTTTATCTGGGCATATTGTAAGACGTGTGAGTGATCTAGATGCCAAGTCTCGAATACCTCGTCTGCAGTCATCCACCTATATTCTGAGGTCTGCATGAGGTCTCTCATCGTCTTAACGCCCCTTGTTCTCCAAACTTCAAATAGAGCATTCTTCCACCCCTGCGTAAAATCTGGATGCCTCCATAGTGACAAATATCTAGAGACCCTCCAAGACATTCCCAACCTATTTCTAACGGCTTTCCATGCGGCCCTCATGTCCTTGAATATTATCGACTGTTTGATCGAGGGCCGAGAACAGACCCCGGGGCGTGTAAAACGGCCGCCAAATTCCAAGGGCTGCCCCACTCAGCCTCCAGAAAGTAATCAGAGTGTCTGCTCGTGCCCCTCAACCAATCGACTATATGGTGCATCATGCAAGCCAGATTATATCCCCTTATGTTGGGAAACGCCAAGCCCCACTCTTCCCTTGAGTGCATTAACGTCCATAACAATCCTACTTCTCCGTCCCTTCCACAGGAACTTTGAAAAGGCCCTATTGAGTCTATTGACATCCACATGTCTCAAGAGAAGTGGTACCATCTGTAATGGTTAGAGCAGTCGTGGAAAGCTGACCATGTTGATTAAATGAGCTCTCCCCAACAGAGATAGTGGTAGCCCCCTCCATCTCTCTAATTCTTGCTCAATTTTAATTATTAACGGTTGAAAATTTAGATGATAGATATCCCTGGCATCTCTTCCCAAGTGAATACCCGGATATTTGATTGATTTGCCACTGGTATGCCATGTATTTTACCCTGTAGTTGCTTGTCGTTCAGGGTTCTCGCTCCCTCGCTGGTGAGCGGTAACATTTTGCATTTGGTTTTATTTAGTCAGAATCTGGAGATCTTTTCAAATAGCTCCAGTTTCCCCAACACCTCATGAAGATCCCTACTGGGGTTTGCCATATACAATATGATATAATCAGCAAAAAGATTTGACTTCAACTCCTTATTCCCCACTTTGATCCCTTGGAAACTTTGGGCTCCATTGAGGTACCTGGAAAGTGGTTCTATGGCAAGGTTGAATAGTAGCAGTGATAAAGGGCATCCTTGACGTGTGCCTCTCATGTCTGATAGAAACCACGGGTTATCTAAAGCCACCTTGCATCCCCATTTTGTTGAGAACCTGCTCCAGCCACGGCCATCCCACGCTGTCAAAAGCTTTCTCCGCGTCGAGCATGACCATGACTGGAGCCCCCCGAGCGCAATTGTCCAGTCGCACCGCCTCCAAGACCATTATTGCTTTCCTCACATTACCAACTGCGGATTTCCCCCTGACAAACCCTGCCTGGTCCTCTCTCAGCCAACTCGGAAGCACTCCAGCCAATCTGTTGGCCAAGATTTTTGACACAATCTCTAAGTCTTGATTGATCAATGAAATTGGTCGAAAACTGGCCTGGTCGTCCATTGGCTTGCCCTCCTTAGGGAGGAGCTTTATATAGGCCACATTCATGTGGTCAGGCACCCCTTTTCCCTTCAAGAAATCATTGTATAGCGTTTTTAAGTGTGGGGTAACTTAATCTACCAATATTTTATAGAGGCTGGCCCCAAATCCATCAGGACCCGGTGCCTTATGAATGTTCAGGTCTTTGATAGTATCTCGAATCTCAGTCTCCGAAATTTCTCCATTAAGCAACTCCAAATCCCCCTCCGAAATTGTTGGTAAAGACACCTCCTCTAACCATTCACGTCCCATGGTCAGGTCGCTTGGACGCAATCTGTATAGGGATGCGTAAAATCCGCCTAGTATGGAATTAATCTCTCTCAGGTCATTCATAACACCCCCCCGGCCGTTTAAGGGTCATGATTTGTATCGAGTGGTATCGTCCTTTAGCCAAGTGTGCCAATAGTCTCCCTGCTTTATCCCCATGTCTGTGGAGGTCCGCGTCTCTTGCCACTTTACCCAACTCCTCCCTCCTCCGAGCCCATACGTCAAATTCCTTCTTAGCTTCCAACCATCCCCTTTAATTAACATCTGTGGGGTGGTCTTGATATCTCTAACTAACTGACCGGTTGTTATGTAATAAGTCTGTCTTTTTTTTTCAATGTGGAGGCATGTGCTATCACCCGTCCCCCCAGGACAGCCTTGGCTGTTTCCCAGAATAACGTCGAGTCCATTGTCGAAGGTCTGTTATATTCTACATACTCCGTCCTCCATGCTCCTAGCAATCGTTCAAAGTCTTTGTCTTTCTTCAAGAAATGCGGGAGTCTCCATATCGTATCGGAGCCCCTCGGAAAAGACTCCCCCAATGTCCGCACGATTGGACTGTGATCTGAGATCACTAGATCCGCAATCTCTGTGTATTCGGTTTTCGGTAACAAGTCAGAATTGACAAATAACACATCAATCCGCGACCACAAGTTGTGAGAATGAGAATAGTGTGTGTGATGAATGTTGGTAAGGAATATTGCCATAATTCCCCATATTCCATTTCTCTCAGAAAACAATTTGAAGGCACATCTCACTCACAAAGAAAGCCAGAGACCATTCATCCTGGACAGCAGCAAATGGTAGAGTAATTAGTATGTAGATGAAAGCCGACTGTCCACACAACAGGACTCATCCTTAACTTTGATGTGGTAATCAGGTAGATGTATGCGGCTTCCTCAGGACTGGGGTTTTGCCAAAAGGTGACACGTCCAAGGCAGACTGAAAGGCACCGTGACTATAACATTAATATTTCATGAGCCGTTCGGTCTATGAACATGGCAAGCGTAGATCCATGATCGTGACGTCTAGGCGGTGACAAGCATGGTATTCACATGGATGTAGGATAACTGTAAGCCATCTAAACAGGATATTGGCTAGTAGGGTGTTCTCAGAGTAGGCATGTTTCCCATCCAGACGAAGATAAAATCATAACTAAAAATATGAAAGTATTATCTTCCGTCTGCGATGCCCATGGACACGGCTAGGGAACATTATAGAATTCGGGTGTCCATATCTCCCCTCAGAGGGGTGGGAGTTGTGAGACATCCCAGAGGTGTGAGATGGGTGGAGACAGGGGCAACCCATAGTGTATAAAAATCATCTGCCCCATCTCCACCGGGTATTTCTTCTGAATGGGCATTTTTCCACCAAGGCCAGAGATTACCCAAGGAACAGATTGGTGCCACGCCGCCCTTGTGGTGCCATCAACACTAAGGTAACTGCTCACATGTGTGTGTAATTCTGTGTATTAAATTCCTCCTTTTATTGGCATATCTGACTGTAATATTTGTAACATCTGAATAATAACTGTAAATATATCTAGTGTACCATTAGGGTGATTAAATATATAAACTTAATCTTGAGTTGCTCTGTTTATCTTGATCAAGCATTCCCACGTCCGTGTGCTCATATAACGCTACCTGGGTTGGTTTCTGACCCGATATAAGCCCGACCACGGACCGGACTTATATTAAATGAGAAGCTGGTGGCAGCATTTGTGCTTGGGGTTATTCAGGGCCTCTGGCAGTGACGGGGTGGAGGAGATTATATGTGCTTCTGGCTGCGGGCTAGAAGACATATACCACACTCACTGAGAGGTGCCTTAATAAACCAGCACAGGCAAGGCAGCTGCGGCCCTTCTTTATCCTCAGGCAGTTCTCTGACTGACCTGGGTTTAACAGGAGGCGCTGTGGAGCTGCCAGGTTCAGGTCACGATTCACCACAAGTGGTGGCAGCGGTGGGATCAAGATAATAGTGTTGTGGACCCAACTCCCTAACACTAAGGGCTGCTGGCAGTAGCTTTGCTGTCAGAGTCCTAAGATCAACTCAACACTAGACAGTCAGAGTGCAAATATAAGGTGTGTGGGTGCATCAGGTTGCAGCTGTGTGTCAGTGACCAGGAGGTGCTAAACTGGCCCAGGGTACCAGGAGCCAAGCACTGCAGAGGGCACTTGCTGTGGCTGATATGCAAGAGGTGGTGGAGGACACTGTTGGTCTAGGCGAGGAGGATACCATGCACAGGTCCTCAAGGAGCCAATCCCCAGTGGTCGACTCTGCAGTGGGGCCAAGACCCCCTGTCCTCAGCCCCGCAGTGGGCAGATCACCACCTGCTGGTCCCTCCAGCCAGATGGGCTCGGATGCCCTTTTTCGAGCTGCCCTGGCTCGACTTGAAGCTGGAGATCAGGGTGCCTACGAGACCCTCATGGCAGCTGCAGAGCGACTCGCAGAGCGTGAAGCTACAGAGCGACGTGAGGCTGCGGAGCGTGAAGCTGCAGAGCGATGTGAGGCTGCAGAGCGTGAAGCCGCCGAGCGACATGCGGAGCGTGAAGCTGCAGAGCGACGTGAGGCTGCACAGCGCCAGCACCAGCTCGACTTGGCTCAGATCAGGATCTCGCAGCCCGTTCCAGCCAACCAGGAGCCCAAGCCACCGAAGGTCCGAGTTGAGAACTTTCCCCTTCTGGAGGCAGGCGGAGACCTGGATTCTTTTCTGCTGGCCTTTGAGCAGACCTGCAGGCAGTACAACCTGGACTCAGGCCAGTGGGCCCAGTACCTGACCCCCCGTCTGAGGGGTGACGCCATGAAAGCCTTGGGGGACTTCCCTGCTGGGGAGTCGCCAGACTATGCGAGCATCAAGCAGGCCCTGATCCGACAGTTCAACCTCACCCCGGAGTCCTACCGCAAGAAGTTCCGAAGCCTGCAGAGGGGTCCAAAGGATACCTGGACCGACCACATGCGGGCCCTCCTGAGAGCAGCTGACCACTGGATCAAAGGTTTGGAGCGCAGCACAGCCCAGGAGATCCAGGAGTTGTTTGTGATGGAGCAATTCCTGTGGAACTGTCCCGAGGACCTCCAACAGTTCATCCGCGACCGGAAACCGAAGGGGGCCTGTGAGACAGCGGTCCTGGCGGACGAGTACACGAACAACCGAGTACCAGAGACCAGGAAGACCAGCAGCAGCACCTGGAGAGGGGGTAAGCCCAACCCTGCACCCGTGACCCCAGCCCCCAGAATGCAGGGGGCAGCCCCTCTATTACCCCCTGTTCCCCTCTCCAGGTTGGCAGCAGAACCCAGGCGGTGTCACCTCTGCAACCAACCAGGACACTTCAAGGCCATGTGTCCTCAGCGCCATAAGACACCGTCCCCAAAAACGGCCACTGTTTTATGTGTGGGGGTGGTGGTAGGTCCCTTGACAATTTCCAACCCGTCACCATAGGCTGCTCAGTGGCCATGGGACTGCGGGACCCCGGCGCAGAGATGACTTTGGTGCGACCAGAGATGGTCTCCCCCTAGGACTTGATCCCCGGAAAGTCCCTCGCCGTCTCCGGAATTGGAGGCGTGGAACCCGCATTGCCTGTTGCCAGGGTTTATCTGGACTGGGGTGCGGGGAGGGGAGTGAGGGAGGTGGGGGTCTCTGCTAATATTTCGGCGAATGTATTGCTGGGGTCAGACTTGGGGCGGCTAGTGTCCAAGTATGTGGCCACTGACCCCCCCAGTTCTGATCCACCAGAATGTGTACTATCCAACTTTGGGAGTGTTGATGGGGATGACGTTATTAATGATGATGTTATTAATGATGATGTTGATGATATTTGCAGTGACACTCCACACAACACAGTACACAAAGGGCTGACAGTGACAGGGAGGGGGGAGGAAGATAAAGAGAATTGTAGAATGGCCTTAGGCCAGGATCAGCCAGCCACACCTTTTGTTCTCAGAGGGCAGACAGAGGGGGCTGAGAGCTGCAGAAGGAGCAGACACAGATGGCTGTGACACTGCTCTCTGCTGTAATCAGCAAGGTATTGTAGCCAGGGAGTCAGCGGTCGAGGTCGGAGTACCCACAGGGAATGTGGTGCTGCCAGGTAAGGCCCAGACGCTGCGCTCTGAGGAGCTGCAAGGGGTGGAACATGTCGGGGAGTATGGGGCTGTCACAGGAGAAGTGAAGCCACCAGGTGAGATCCCAGGGCAGGAACCCCCCACCACCGGAATGTCAGGAGGCCAGGATAGTCCGCCTGAACCGGCGACTTGGTCAGGAGCGGAGGGGAAGCAGGCATTGCCCATGGTTACAGCAGCCATAGCCGCTGTCACCAGGAGTGGGGGTGCCAGAGCCCAGGGGACCTCGCGGAGGTCCGACGGCTTCCCTCCTTCAGACCAAGTGGCTGCGGAGTCAGACGGAGGCCAGGAGACAGGTCCCGGGGAACTGACTACGGATGGGGTGGTCCCATCCACTCTGGCCACGTCAAGTCAGGAGTTTCAGGCTGCGTTGGAAGCAGATGACAGCCTGAAAGCTCTTAAGGAACAGGTGGCACAGCCTCCCCTGGAGTCAGACCGCGAGCGGGTGGTCTTGGACCAGGGACGGCTGTACCGAGAAACGGTCCAGCAGGGCTCACCGGAGGCGTGGCCCAGGGACCGACAGCTAGTGGTACCCTACCCATTCAGGACGGAGTTGTTGCGGGTTGCGCATGAGATTCCGATGGCCGGACACCTGGGATCGCCAAGACCAGGTCCAGGCTCTCTCAGCATTTCTACTGGCCTAAGTTGGGGACCGATGTGGCCGCCTACTGCCGTTCGTGTGATACCTGTCAACGAGTGGGTAAGGTGGGGCGGCACCCTAAAGCGCCCCTGGTCAACCTGCCAATCATTGACGAGCCTTTCCGGAGGGTGGCGGTAGATCTGATTGGACCGCTGTCCACTACCAGCCGCTCTGGGAAACGCTTCATCCTAACGGTAGTGGACTATGCCACACGGTACCCAGAAGCGGTAGCCTTGTCATCCATCCGGGCTGACAAGGTGGCCACCGCTTTGCTGGAGATTTTCTCCCGAGTGGGTTTTCCCCAAGAAATGCTCACTGACCGGGGGACCCAATTCATGTCGCAGCTGATGGAGTCCCTCTGTCGGCAAACACAGGTGCAACAGCTGAAGGCCAGTCCGTATCATCCACAGACGAATGGTCTGTGTGAACGGTTCAATGGCACTCTGAAGCAGATGCTGAGGATGCTGGTCGACTCCCATGGGAATGATTGGGAGTGGTATCTGCCGCACCTGCTGTTTGCCTACCGGGAGGTCCCCCAGGCCTCAACAGGGTTCTCACCCTTTGAGCGCCTGTACGGACGACGTGTGCGGGGGCCTCTGGCCTTAGTGAAAGAAGCTTGGGAAGGGGACTTGGCTGCCCCCGGAGTGTCGGTTGTTGAATATGTCATGCACTTCCGGGACAAAATGCAGGCCTTGGCGCAGCTGGTGCACGACAACATGGAGCAAGCCCAGGCCGACCAAAAGCGGTGGTACGACCAGAACGCTTGCGAGAGGACCTACCAGGTGGGTCAGAAGGTGTGGGTACTGGTCCCTGTACTGCAGAACAAGCTTCAGGCAGCCTGGGAAGGCCCATATCTCGTGCACCAGCAGCTCAACCCTGTGACGTACCTGGTCACCCTGGACCACGCCCGTGGGAGGCGTAAGGCCTTTCAGGTGAACATGATGAAGGCTCATCATGAGCGGGAGGCCTGCGCCCACCCAGTGTGCAACCTGCCCGAGGAGGGGGAGGCAGATAACCTGGGCAAGCATGTCCAGGAGGGTAAGGCAGGAGGGTCCATTGAGGATGTGGAGCTTGGCCAACAGCTTTCGGGGGACCAACGGTCCCAGCTGTGGGCCACCCTTCACCCCTTCCGGGAGCTGTTCAGCAGCCTGCCCGGAAGGACTCAGTCCGCTGTCCATCATGTGGACACTGGGGATCACCCCCCGATCCGGCGTTCAGCCTATCGGACTACTCCCGAGGTGCAGCAGCAAATGCGCCAGGAGATCGATGAGATGCTGAAGCTGGAGGTGATCCAGGCATCCAACAGCGCGTGGGCCTCACCCGTAGTCCTCGTCCCTAAGAAGGACCGAACTACCCGGTTCTGCGTGGACTACCGTGGGCTCAACGCTGTCACAGCCACCGATGCGTACCCTATGCCGCGCATCGATGATCTGCTCGACCGGCTGGCCGGGGCAAAGTACCTGACCATAATGGATCTGAGCCAGGGATATTGGCAGATTCCCCTGACCCGCCAGGCACGGGAACGCTCTGCCTTTATTACCCCTTTCGGACTGTACGAGTCCACGGTCATGCCATTCGGCATGAAGAATGCCCCTGCCACTTTTCAGCGGATGGTCGATATCCTGCTCCAGGGACTCCAAGGGTACGCGGCTGCGTACCTGGATGACATTGCCGTCTTCAGCCCCACCTGGGAGGATCACCTGGAGCATCTGGTGCAGGTGCTCAGGCGGATCCACCAGGCAGGATTGACCATCAAGCCAGAGAAGTGCCAGCTGGGTATGAGTGAGGTCCTTTACCTGGGTCACCGGATAGGCAGGGGGGCTGTGAAGCCAGAGCCTGGGAAGCTGGAAGCCATCACCTCCTGGCCCACCCCAAGGACCAAAAAGCAAGTGATGTCGTTCCTTGGGACTGCTGGGTACTATAGGAGGTTCGTTCCACACTATAGTGCCCTGGCGAAGCCCCTGACGGACCTCACCAGGGCAAAGCTGCCATCTGCGGTCAACTGGACCGCTGATTGCGAGGCGGCCTTCCACGCACTCAAGGCTGCCCTCTCCAACTCCCCGGTACTACAAGCTGCTGACTTCGCACGGCCGTTTGTGGTACAGACCGACGCCAGCGACTTTGGCCTCGGGGCGGTGCTCAGCCAGGTTGACACCGCAGATCAGGAACATCCTGTTTTGTACCTGAGCAAGAAGCTGTTGCCAAGAGAGGTGGCCTACTCCACGATGGAAAAGGAATGTCTGGCAATTGTGTGGGCCCTGCAGCGTCTGCAGCCATACTTGTACGGACGCCACTTCATCGTGGAGACGGACCACAACCCCCTCAGCTGGTTACACTCGGTCTCTGGGACGAATGGGAGGTTGCTGCGCTGGAGCCTTGCGCTCCAGCAATACGACTTCACCATTCGCCACAGGAGGGGCCGGGACCATGGTAATGCTGATGGGTTATCCCGGCGAGGGGAGGTAGCGGACGGGCGTGCGGGGGAACACAGGAATGTGCTACCCCCTAGCGCCCTCTAAGAGAGGGAGGTGTGATGAATGTTGGTAAGGAATATTGCCATAATTCCCCATATTCCATTTCTCTCAGAAAACAATTTGAAGGCACATCTCACTCACAAAGAAAGCCAGAGACCATTCATCCTGGACAGCAGCAAATGGTAGAGTAATTAGTATGTAGATGAAAGCCGACTGTCCACACAACAGGACTCATCCTTAACTTTGATGTGGTAATCAGGTAGATGTATGCGGCTTCCTCAGGACTGGGGTTTTGCCAAAAGGTGACACGTCCAAGGCAGACTGAAAGGCACCGTGACTATAACATTAATATTTCATGAGCCGTGCGGTCTATGAACATGGCAAGCGTAGATCCATGATCGTGACGTCCAGGCGGTGACAAGCATGATATTCACATGGATGTAGGATAACTGTAAGCCATCTAAACAGGATATTGGCTAGTAGGGTGTTCTCAGAGTAGGCATGTTTCCCATCCAGACGAAGATAAAATCATAACTAAAAATATGAAAGTATTATCTTCCGTCTGCGATGCCCATGGACACGGCTAGGGAACATTATAGAATTCGGGTGTCCATATCTCCCCTCAGAGGGGTGGGAGTTGTGAGACATCCCAGAGGTGTGAGATGGGTGGAGACAGGGGCAACCCATAGTGTATAAAAATCATCTGCCCCATCTCCACCGGGTATTTCTTCTGAATGGGCATTTTTCCACCAAGGCCAGAGATTACCCAAGGAACAGATTGGTGCCACGCCGCCCTTGTGGTGCCATCAACACTAAGGTAACTGCTCACATGTGTGTGTAATTCTGTGTATTCCATTCCTCCTTTTATTGGCATATCTGACTGTAATATTTGTAACATCTGAATAATAACTGTAAATATATCTAGTGTACCATTAGGGTGATTAAATATATAAACTTAATCTTGAGTTGCTCTGTTTATCTTGATCAAGCATTCCCATGTCCGTGTGCTCATATAACACTACCTGGGTTGGTTTCTGACCCGATATAAGCCCGACCACGGACCGGACTTATATTAAATGAGAAGCTGGTGGCAGCATTTGTGCTTGGGGTTATTCAGGGCCTCTGGCAGTGACGGGGTGGAGGAGATTATATGTGCTTCTGGCTGCGGGCTAGAAGACATATACCACACTCACTGAGAGGTGCCTTAATAAACCAGCACAGGCAAGGCAGCTGCGGCCCTTCTTTATCCTCAGGCAGTTCTCTGACTGACCTGGGTTTAACAGGAGGCGCTGTGGACCTGCCAGGTTCAGGTCACGATTCACCACAGTGTGTATACTGGCATTCTGTTGGATGATGCAGCCGCCACACATCACTCAAGCCCAGATCAGCAGCCATGTTCCGGAGAGGTGTCCGTCCACGCTCTGCTAGGTTGTCTCTCGACGAACAAGATCTATCCTCTAAGTCTTCCATGACCCCGTTCATGTCTCCTCCCACAATTAAATTATGTAATCCCCCTGTTGCTACCTCCATGCTTAGGGTTCTAAAGAATGGGGTTCTCTCTGAGTCAGGTGCATAGATGTTATGAATGTCTAAGATGCCACTCGGGGTTTCAAGCATCACCCGGACATGTCTCCCCTGGTCATAACGTGTGCATTGTATCAACTTATTCGGTAAAGATTTATTCACCAGCGTGATCACCCCGCTTGTCTCCCCCGTTCCCCGGATCCATAGATCTCACCCTCCCACAGCCTATGTAACCGAAACATGTCATGTTGCATTAAATGCGTCTCCTAGAGCAGGCAGGACTATATCTGCCCGCAGTCTCTTAAGATGCCTGAGCACCATCAACCTCTTTTCCGGAGACTTAAGCCCCTTTATGTTCCAAGAAACTATTCTGACCATGATGTATGGTTACATGATCCACGTGCCACCCGACATACAATAATTGCTGCAGAAGAAGTACATCCTCCAATCTCCTAGTGAAGCTACAGGCCAAAGTATGCGGACCTCCCGATACCGCCAAACCCTGGTGATTGCCATCCTCATATAAAGCTCAACATCGCATACCACTCCAAAACCCAACTTTGCAATAAATTTCCCAACAGTGAAACTTACCCTAGCCTCCCCTGTCCACCAACTAGCCCTCCCTGTCCCACCATCCCCCTTTTGTAGAAGCACAAGTTCCACTTCCTTTATTTCCGGAATAGCCATCTCCTTCCCCTCCACCAGCCCAACGCATTGATATATAGCCACTCGCCCCGAAAGAAAGCTGGGCACTCATCTTCTTGCCCCGTTCTTAAGTTCCTTCCCGTGTCCTTGCAGCAGGAGAGAGAGAAAAAAAAGGGGGGGGGAAGGGGAAAGAGAAGGAGGACAGTCTTCTCCTAGTTCCCAAATCATATGATGCACTGCGAACTTGCAGAGCAAAGGTAGTTCCCGACCTCAATGGTCACACTGGGTGGCTCCAACAGCTGGCGCATCTTGGCATCCCTCTCTAGAGTCTCAAACCGGGCCTTGGGGAACCGGATCCCGACGCATCTGCAGCATCCTTCCGTCTAGCCAGTGATTTATACGAAGGGGAGGTGAATGCTTTCAGTGCCTCTTCTGAGTCCCGCCATATCCTGAACGAACCATCTTCATTTCGCGTCTTTAGGATAGCAGGGTACGAGCTGAAATTGGATGCCCCTCTGATACAGTATTTCACAGACCTCACTAAAAGCGCGTCTTCTCCTTGCCACCCTTGCTGAAAAATCTTCAAAGAGTAGCACCTTTTGTCCTTGTATTTCAAGGGTCGTCTCCTGGCCCTGAATAAGCACAATACTTTATCTTTGTCCTTAAAGTCCAAGTATTTCGCTATCGCCTGTCTGGGTCTTTGAGCAGATTGGTCCCTGCGGTTATTGTTATCAGAGGCTTGACTCCTCACATTCCCTCCGCCTGGGGATCCCAATCTGTGCACCCTCTCCAGCTTACAGGTATCATGTATACCCAATGCCTCAGGCAGGTCTCTCTCAAAGATGTCATTCAGCTGCTGATTGTTTATGGACTCAGGCAACCTCACTATGCGGAGGTTGTTCCTCCTGGACCTGTTCTCCAGGTCTTCCAACTTGTCTGCCATCCTTGTGTTTTGCTTATGGGACTTCCTGTTCTGCTGTTATCAATCTACCTTCCAGATCTGAGACTCTCTGTTCTAACTGGCCCAGTCTGGTAGCATGATGTGCTGTTATCTCTTTGACCTCCTCCAATGGTCCCCTCACAGCCTCTCTCACCGCTGAGGTGATGTCTGCTCTTAGATATTCTGCCACCTCTTTTGCCAGCATTTTGCGGTCAGTCAGCGTTCTGGCCTCTGCTGCTTCTCCTCCCCCCACACCTCCGCCGCTGATACATGGCCCTCCTGGGCTCCCTCAGGTTCCCTCCTGCTCTCTCCGATCTGACCTTTGGGGCTGTGAGGCCCCTTGAGTGTCACGGTTCTTCCTTCTCGTCACTGAAACTGCCTACGGCGCCGCCGCCATCTTAGGTCGTTCCTCCGCCTGGATGCGTGCTCTAGCGTTCGCCCGCTTTCCCCCTCCTGCGCTCCTCAGCAAGCGCTCCACGGTGCCACGGTGTTCAGTGATCCCGGTGAGCCTGGAATGACTGTCGGTGGGTGACCTTGGGTCTTACGTGACAGTCTGGGGCTGGGCTGGTGCACGGAGCTCCCTCACTCCGTTGCAGCCACGCCGGCGCAAGATCCGGAAGTGAAGATCTTTTTTTTTAATAAAGATGGAGTCTAAGTGTTTTTTTATTTTTTCTAATAAAGAATTTTTTCTCTGTTTTCGATTGGCATGACCCCATGAATTTCAGGCTTAGGGCCAACTGATAATACAAAGCAGGCCCTAACCCCATTATTACCCAGTGAGCCACTGCACCAGTGCACTGGATGAGCTGGATACAGTGCAAGAAGTTGGCACTTCTGTGAACGCGACATTTTCTGGTGTGGCTGTGGGCTGCAATTCACAGCGGGGGTGGGGGTTGGGGTGCAGAAAGCTTAGGCCTCCCTGCACTGCAGATTCCAGCCCCCAGCTTCCTAGTTGTACCTGGCTGGACATAGAAATAGCGCAAAGCCCCATGCATTTTTTGTTATTTCATGAAATAATATAAAAAAAAAGGGCTTCCCTATATTTCTGTTTCCAGGCAGGTACAAAGAGGCAGCTGGGGGCTGGGGGCATCCCGTTCCTGCCTGCTGTACCTGGCTGGAGACCAAAAATACGCTGAAGCCCACGTCGAAATTTTTACGAAAAATCCATAACACAATCCAAAAAAATGGGACTGCATCTTCATTAACCCCTCAACCATCTACTCTGTCACAGAGATGATGGTCGAGGGGTTAATAAAGATGCAGAGCCTTTTTTTTTTTTATTGTTTTATGAATTATTCAGAATAATTTCGACATGGGCTTTGCCATCTTTTTGTATGCCAGCCAGGTACAGCAGGCAGCAACGGGCTGCCACCAACCCCCAGGTGCCTATTCGTACCTGCCTGGAAACAGAAATATAGAGAAGCCCTTTTTTTATATTATTTCATGAAATAATAAAAAAAAAAAAATGCGTGGGGCTTCACATTATTGCCATGTCCAGCCAGGTACAACTCGGCAGCTGGAATCCGCAGCGCAGGGAGGCCCAAGCTTTCTGGGCCCCACTGCTGCGAATTGCAGTCCGCAGCCACCCCAGAAAATGGCACTTTCATAGAAGCGCCATCTTCTGGCGCAGTATCCAACTCATCCAGGGCCCTGGTGCAGTGGCTCACTGGGTAATAAAGGGGCTAGGGCCAGCTTTGTGTTATCAGCTGGCCATAAACTCGAAATTCATGGGGTCATGCCAATAGTAGACATGACCACCATGAATTTCTAGTCAAGTTTAAAAAAAAAAAAACAACAACACAGAGAAAAAATTCTTTATTAGACAAAAAAAACAAAACAACACTTAGACTCCATCTTTATTAAAAAATTATCTTCTGTCCGACGTAGTCCAATCCAGTTTTCTCCTTTAGCTCAGCTACATCTCTGGTAGAGAAACTCTACCAGAGATGTAGCTGAGCTGTGCACTGGGCGGCCGTGGGAAAGTTCATGTGAGTTCATGCTGCATGAACGCTCATGAATCCTGACAGCACCGCGCAGCTACTTCAAATGAACTGCTGATCAGCATTAGCTGATCATTTGAAATAACCGGCGGGAAAGCCAGCAGTGAGAAGACTTCACCGCCGGCTTTCCTGCTCTGTGCTGCACTCCCTGATGTCCCCCTCATCGCTCCCCCTTCCTGATCCTAAGTTAGGACCAGGCGGGGGGAGCTGCTCCAGGGAGCTGGGAGGGGACATCAGGGAGCGCAGTACAGAGCAGGAAAGCCGGCGGTTAAGTATTTTCACCGCCGGGGTCTTTTGCTCCCTGCTCCCTGGAGCTGCTCCCCCCAGCGGTCCTAAGTTAGAAAAAGATGTTTTATATGTGTATGCATGGTGTTCGTTGAACATTCGACGAACATACCGCCAATTCGACTAATTGAATTTGAACACCTGGGAGGTGGCTCATCTCTAGTTTCTTACCAAACAGTTCTACTTTGGTTTCATCTGACCATATGACATTGTCCCAATACTCTTCTGAATCATCCAAATGCTCTCTAGCAAACTGCAAATGGGCCAGACATGTAATAGCTTAAGCAGGGGGAAACGTGTGGCACTGCAGGATCTGGGTCCCTGGCGGTGTAGTGTGTTACTGATGGTAGCCTGTGTAACATTGGTTCAACCTCTCAGCCGGTCATTCACTAGATACACCCCTGTGGTTCTGGGATTTTTGCTCACTGTTCTTGAGATAATTTTGACCCCACTGGGTGAGATCTTGCGTGGAGCCCCAGATCGAGGGAGATTATCAGTGGTCTTGTATATCTTCCATTTTCTAATTATTGCTCCCACAGTTAATTGCTTCAAATCAAGTTGCTTGCCTATTGCAGATTCAGTCTTCCCAGTCTGGTGTAGGGCTACAATTTTGTTTCTGGTGACCTTCGACAGCTCTTTGGTCTTCACCATAGTGGAGTTTGGAGTGTGACTGTGAGGTTGCGGACAGGTGTCTTTTATACTGATAAGTTCAAACAGGTGCCAGTACTACAGGTAATGAGTGGAGGACAGAGGAGCCTCTTAAAGAAGAAGTTACAGGTTTGTGAGTGCCAGAAATCTTGCTTGTTTGTAGGTGACCACTTATTTTCCACCAAAATTAAAAAAAAAAAAATTCTTTCCAAACCAGACAATGTGATTTTCAGGATTTGCCTTCTCATTTTGTGTCTCTAATAGTTGAGGTCTACCTATGATGTCAATTGCAGGCCTCTCTAATCTTTTTAAGTGGGAGAACTGGTACAATTGGTGGCTGGCTAAAAACTTTTTTCCCCCACTGTATAATGCACCTTTCCAAAATTGTAGGTAAGCAACTTTTTTCAAGCATGTGATGCTCTTTCAAGCTACCCCCCTGTGGTAAAAAAAAAACAATATGAAAATCACACCTCAAACAAGATAAAAGGGGAAAAGTTTACACAATCTTTGCATAGTGTGTGTTTGTATGCCATACAAAGAATGAAAAACAGAAGAAGAAAACAAAACTAAAGTCTGAGGATTTAAGAGCCCAAATTGTCGAAAAATATCAACAATCTCAAGGTTAAAAGTCCATCTCGAGATCTTTATGTTCCTGAGTACATGGTGCACAACATGATTAAACAGTTGACAACCCATGGCCCTGTAGCTTATCTCACTGGACACGAACTGGAGAGAAAAATTGATTAGTTTCAAAGCATGATATTCCAGATGGTGGCTAAGCAGCCCCAATCAAGTTCCAAAGAAATTCAAGCTGTCCTGTAGGTGCAAAGTACATCAGTTTCAGTGTGAACTGTCGACATTTGAATTAAATACTATGTAAAACAGTTCGAGCAATCGGACCAGCAGAAGTGCCATTCAGGGCACATAACGAGCCGTTGTCCAGCATCCCTCCACGTCCCCCCTCCCTCCATGGTACTGTATGGAATCCTGAACGGAACCCTGAAAAGGGAATAAATTCCTAAGAAGCACCAAATGGGTGAGTGCCCTCTTTTTTTCTGGACTGTTTTATTTAACATAGACTTCAGTGAGCACACCCAGGTGCATAGCTGCCTCATCTAAGACGACTGATACACGGGGAAACTCCCAACACAAAATCCCAGTAGTACCCGGTCTTTACAATTTGGTTTTAATTAAATACTATGGAGTAAACCCCAGGAGGACTCCACTGCTCACACAGACATAAAAAAGCTAGACTTCAGTTTGCCAATATGAATACTAGTAAACCAAATGGAAGAGAGTCTTGTGGACAGAAGAGACCAAGAAGTCTCTTTTGGTAAAGCATGATTCTACTGTTTGCAGAAAATACAATGAGGCCTACAAAGAAAAGAACAGAAATATGGTGGCGATTCGAAAATGTTTTCCCATCTATGGCACTGGATGGACTAGCACCCAGAAATGGATGGAAACAAAGCGCTGGAGAATTCTCAAGTGACCAGCAATGAGTCCGGAACTAAATTCCAATGATCTCCTGTGGAGAGATCTTAAAATTGCTGTTTGGAGAAGGTGCATTCAAATATGGGAGACATGGAGCAGTTTGCAAAAGAAGAGTGGTCCAAATTTTCACTTAAAGGGAACCAACCACCTCAGATCACCCTAATACACAGTGAGTACATGTCCCTGCACCCTAAGGATACCTTTCCAGCACTGTTTTTGTGTAAAATCTTGCATTAGTATAACTGATATAAAGAGTTTATAAACTTACTAGCCTGGAGACTTCTGGGCGTATCCCTCCTTCTGTTATACTTCAGGGCTGTGCATTCATTGCATGGCTGAGCTCCCCCTCCCTCTGTGCAGAGGAGATAACGATCTCGCCCATCAGGGCAGGGCAGCAGGCACGGAGGGAGGGGGAGCACAGCCATGCAATGCACAGCCCTGAAGTATAACAGAAGGAGGGATACGCCCAGAAGTCTCCAGGCTAGTAAGTTTATAAACTCTTTATATCAGTTATAGTAATGCAAGATTTTACACAAAAACATTGCTGGAAAGGTATCCTTAGGGTGCAGGGACATGTACTAACTGTGTATTAGGGTGATCTGAGGTGGTTGGTTCCCTTTAAGAGGTGTAGGAAGGTTGATGATGGTTTTGGGTACTGAATGATTGCAGTTACTTATTCCAAAGGGTGGGCAACCAAATAAGTTAAGAGTGACAACAATTTTGTCCAGCCTACTTTTGAAGTTGTGTGTGAAATCATGTCCAATTGGCCTTTTTTTTCCACTTTTTTTTGTGTTGTTCCAATATACACATGTTTATTTCCCTTGTGTGTAACAAAACATGAGTAATTTGCGATAATAATCTGGGAAAAAATACTGCATATTCAGGAACAATTTCAAGGGTGTCAACACTTTTGGCTAGGATTGTATGTTTGTCTCAAACAACTTGATGCAAAGGCTGCTATTTCAATATATATATATTGGTGCCTAGAAGAATTATTGAATAATGTAGACAGAAGAAAAATAAATATATCACTGATGTAATATATTTATATCTATTTGATTATATCTATATTTTAGTAAAACTGCAGCAGAAGACTGCCTAGTCAAGTCATTTGGACTACCAATTAGCCATTGGAAATCATTACAAAGATTCTAAATGTATGTATTGGTGTTCTAGAAATGGGTGCAGCTACTTGCTGCAGGGGTCACTAAACATTATACTGTCTGGGAATAGTCAAACACTGCACCATATATATATAGAGTGTATTATTTTACATTGTATAAGTTGTGATTTAAACAAGGCTGCCATTTCCTGCCACATCACACCATGTGCTGAGAGCAAGATGGAGTCCAAAGAAGACCGACCAATCACCGAAGCTGGAGGTCAGGGAAGACGAACCAATCACAGAATAACATACTCGATCAAGACCACACCCCTTGATGACCTCATGGATCCGCCCATGGACTAACCACACTGACCAATGAATACATCTGAGTAGGGCTGACCGAGCCCCTTATTGCCCATGGACCAATGAATACATCTGAGTAGGGCTGACCGAGCCCCTTATTGCCCATGGACCAATGAATACATCTGAGTAGGGCTGACCGAGCCCCTTTTTGAGTAAAAACCTACTGTCTTATAATAAACAGGCACTTGGAGCTTGGGTCTGACCAAGGAAGGGTGTACATCTGACTCACTGTGTCTGGTGTCATACTTTTCAATGCCGGTGCTTGGTCTATATTGATTTATTCAGGAGCAGCAACTTGTTATTAATATTGTTATTAATATTACCTTTACAAATTGGCGCCCAACGTGGGGCAACAGTATTGGAGAATCCCCAAACCTTGAATGACCGGTGAAGGAGACGGCAAGACGCACTGAGTACCCCGAGCCAGGAGACTGATCACCTCCCTAACAAAAACGGTAAGTCTGCGTATGTTATTATAATCTGTTGACTTTACCTGTTTTTCGGGGTACCCTGTGCAGATTGCCTGACCGCGTCCGGTCTTTTAGGGTCTCTGAAGACGGCAGATGGGGTATTCTCCGCTGTTGGCCATTTGATTGCGGAAGAACCGTCATGCTAAGTTGCTGCTGCCTGTTATATGTTGTATGTAGGGGAGATGACTGGTAGGGTAAGGGGTTTTTTTTTTTTTTGAGCTGTGCTGGAGAAGGAGATAAGTGGTCACCTGTGATACGATTTTCAGTTCTGGAGAGAAGAATATGGTTTTGAGTGTTTTTTGTGACTCAACCTAATAGTCGCACGTGACAGAGTGCATTGACTCAGTACGTAGCGGCCTGATGTCTGTAGGTTTTTAGCATTGAGTGATTTTTGTGACTCTGCATTTGAGATGGTTTTGAGTGTTTTTTGTGACTCAACCTAATAGGGGCATGTTACTTAGAGTGATTCAGTACATGGCCTGATGTTTGTAAACTACAGACTTTTGTAAACTACAGAACATGGAAGTCAGACAGGGACAGATAGGAAGGAGAGACGGTTGTGAAGGTCTTGTGCTCAGGTTTGTCATCTCCCCAGTCTTAAGTGTTTGTTTTGTGTCCATTATCTTACTCTATATAGAGAAAGATGGAGAAGTTAATGCAGTTGTGTCGTATAGGCCCTAAGCCTAATTCAGATGACAAGATAGATCTGTGTACATTAAGGGAAAAGTCATGTTAAATGATGCAAAAAGCTTATGAAGTTGTGTGGAATGGCAGAAGTGCAGTGAAGATTGGATTAAAAGAGAGACAAGGTGTTTTGGAAGATAATGGATTGTTATGTACTGCTAGGGGCATGAGAGAGTCTCTTACAGTTTGTATAGAGAAAATTAGATAGAAGAGGAAAGGAAAAAGAAAGACGAAAGTTTAAGTTATGTGTATTATAGAAATGTACAATGTGAATTCCAACCACCATATGCTGGAGCACATGTTTCTTTGTTGGGGGGCCAATTTGTTGGTGGAGCACATGTTTCTTTTGTTGGCGGCCATCTTGTTGGTGCTTCTCAGACCTCCTCTGGGGGCGGCCATTTTGTGGAAGGCAATACCTCTGGCAGCCAGTTTGTGTGTTGGCATGTGCTCTCTGATGTCAGCCAGTTTGTGTGATGGCATGTGCTCTGGTAAATGGGCCTTGTGGTAACTAGTGTTTGGTTTTTGTGCCCTTAAAAGATGCTAGCATATGGCAAGTATGAGAGACTTGTCTAGCATAAATGAAAATATGTAAGTAAATAGCAGATATTCTAAAACAAATGTAAGACAGCAGAGAAATGAGAGTTTAAATAGTGTTAAGACAGAAATGCTGGAGTATAAGAGAATGTGTGGGAAAGATGGGTTAGGATTGCCTCAGATTGAGAATCTGGGAATATACTTTTGTCCATGCAAAGATGGCCGCCGAGTGAAGGCCACATGGTTAGAGACAAAGAAATGAAGGAATGTTTGGACAATAGGCTTAGACAGGAAGTGATGTGTAAGGACTAAAAGTTGTCTGACCAGTTTTGAGCATACACACTGCTAGTTTCAGACCCAAAAGAAAAGGTAGCCACCCCACCCCTTCCCACATAGAGACATGTGATGGGTAAATGCAGAGAGATTGAATGATTACATGAGTATACTGGTAATTAAAAATAAATAATAAAAATAGAATAAAAATAAGGCACATATAAGTTCATTTGTTCAGATAAGTCCATCGTGCTGGTCAGATATAACCATGTGCTGAAAGCTATAAGAAATTGCTACATGGGAAGGTAAAAGATGTGAATGCATAATCAATGAAGTATTACTTGGCATTAAATAAATATAGATATAATGGGCAAGGGAGACAAAGTGACATACCTCAGAGAAAAGATGAGATGATAAAAAAAAAATAATAATAATAATAAAAAAAATTGCCAATGGTGAATGGATAATCCAGGGGAAAAGTGTGGAGATTCATCATTATGACTCCACATAAAAAAAAAAAAAATGAAAGAAAACACAAATGCAGGAGAGTCCATGACGGCTAGGGTCACATTTCCGGTTTTTTTGTAAAATCCTGATCCGGTTTTGAGCTTTTAAAAAGCTCAAAACCGGACCAGGAAACGCTCCTGATAGGAGCCTATGCAAAACACCGGATGGCTTCACAAGCCATCGGTGGCCGGATCCGGCACTGCTGCCTGCGTTTAAAATCATGCAGGCAGCAGTTTTCGCAGCGTTTGCGGGACCGCACTGCGGTCACCGGATGGCTCAGGATGTGTAATCCTGAGCCATCCGGTAACTGCATAGGTTGCGGTTCCCGGCTATTGACGGGACCCGCAACCGTAATAAAGAGTTAAATTGCTGACCTAAATGACTGTTAGAGGTCTGTAGGGGGGCTTAGACCCCCTACAGACCTCTAACAGTCATTTAGGTCAGCAATTTAACTCTTTATTACGGTTGCGGGTCCCGTCAATAGCCAGGAACCGCAACCTATGCAGTTACCGGATGGCTCAGGATTACACATCCTGAGCCATCCGGTGACCGCAGTGCGGTATTCTGCACACATTTTTGACAAAAAATGTGTGTGCCCGCCATTGCGTTCACCGCATCCGGATCCGGATGCGGTGAATGCAATTTAGGTTTGCAATGTGACCCTACCCGACTCTCTCTATCCAGCAGGAAGTACAAATGACCTGTAGATACTGTCTGAATTGGGGGGGGAGGAGACTTGATTGCAAACCAAGCCAGTCCCACAGAGGCACCACCCCACCCCCTAAAATAACAGGCCACATACTTCATTGTATCTTTTTAAGCTACATTTTAACATCTAATTCTTCCCAGATCATGTTTTATATTATTTTTATAGTCTCACTTTAGGGTATTGGTAAAAGTAATTATCAATAGTTTTTTAATTTTTACTGCTTCAACCCCAAATATTTTAATAATGGACATTTTTTTCACATGAATGTAGATTTATTCATGATACTGTAGATATACTGGAACAAACAGTCTGCTGGGTTTACCTAATTAGCAAATCAATTCCAGGTGATTTGCATTTCTATTCCATGTCTCTGCACTCATATATTTTCAATCCAGCAGCCAGAGACCTGTACCTGGAGGGGGGTTGACGAGCCCACAGGACTAAAGTTACACATAACATAATATTTAGGCTTTGTGCACATAGTGAGGTTTATTGTGCTTTTTGCTGTATAATTTTGTCACCAATCTTCACATTTATTCTGGCGCCAGTGAAGTTGCTGAGACTTCAGACATGTTGCACGTTATCTAATTTTTTTTTATTGTTCTTTCAGATTTCGTGTGTTTTCTTTTTGCCGGGAAATTCAGATTTGATGTAGAAAATTTACACCCCACATGTAATGTTCATCATATGCACACAGCATTATTGTATTCATAGTTATGTATAATCGAGGGAGTGGGACCTTTACATGATCTTTTCAGGCTCCAAATGTGAAATTCAGGTAACAACATAGTTTTTGAATCCAGATCTGCTTTGGATATTGGATTCAAAAAGGGGGGAAAGAGATGGAAAGTTAGTGCCTGTTTTAAAGTTGTTTTAAAGTTTTAATAATTTATTTACGTCTTTATATCTAAGTCTTTTCTTTATATTTTTGTCTTAAATAGAGGACAGAGCAAACATGTGTGAACATGCCCCAGATGAGCTCATTACTAATGCAGATCTTGAGTTATTTTACAGATATTCGTGGATTCTACCACTGGATGTGCTGTGATTATACAACAGGAGGTAATAAAGCAAAACCACTCCCTCTTCACATATCGCCATGAGGAGGTAGATGGGGATCTGCAATCACTGGAATGGGTAGCTTGCAAAGGGTAAGATGATCTGCAGATCTTTCCTAGAGTCACATAAAGACCTACAGAGACCGCACAGAGAGTGTATGGGCCTGTATGGAGGCTCTCCTGTTATCAGATAAGCCTGGCAGAGTGCAGATACGGCTCACACCTGAGCTGGCGCTCATCGAGCCAGAGGTTATGCCTGCACAGGTGCAGCTGCCAGAAGCTGTGAAGAGGCCTAGAGTCGAGAGTCTTAGACCCGAGCACCAGTACAGACCCTGACACCAGGGCAGACCCTGACACCAGGGCAGACCTGGGCACCAGGGCAGACCCTGACACCAGGGCAGACCCGGGCACCAGGGGCCCCTGTCACTCCTGATGTTCTTAATCCCACAGAAGCAGGTGATCGAATGGAAAGAAGTGCAACATGCAGGGAGCCAGCTGAGGAAGGTCTGTACACACCAGGCGGTAAGCTTTCTCTGCCACGACCTCTTCTCAATGATGGCTCAGGTAACCCAAGAACTGACTCATTTGTCATTAACTGCTACCTGTGTTTTAGTGGACAAGGTTTGGGTGGCACCAGGGTACCAAGGTGGCCGACTACACCCAGTCTTGTACGATGTGTGACTGGTACGATGGAAGAGAATCTGTAGTGACCCCGCAGAGCCACTAATACACCCCTCGTCCACTCTACCATTACAGTGATTGCAGATAGATGACAAAGACAGCTGCACATTAGGTGTATGCAGGTGTGCCTGTTACGGTAATCTCTTTTCAGGATCCGGTGCAGAAACTACGTTACTTCTGAGAAACTCCCGATGAAGGTGGTATGTAGAAATTAGGCTCCTGATGAGGTAAAGCTGCGTGTGTTATAGTGGAGGTCATTAAGGGTATTTTATAGTATCTGGGAGTCAGCAGCTTTCTACAATACGTATCATGCAAAAGACGGTGGACAATAGGAATGGGAGATTAACATTAAAGGTGCAAGGTAGAGGAGACGGGCAAGACAGAGATGAAATGTTTGTTTTTGTTTAATTTTCCTCCTCAGTAAATAAGTTAAAATAAGATAATTCTCGATCCAACACCTTGAACAGGGTTATAATTTCTATAAAGTAAGTGTGTAATAAAGTCTAGTCTGATATTAAATGAATGGGACCGGATGAGCCTCTCACCTAGGGGGGGTAAGAACTACAGGTCAATAGATAGCTGCTGCAGTAACAGCATCAGTGAGATGAGTATCCAGTTAAGAAAGGGTTAAACACTGCGTTGCTATAGTCAAGTAAGGAGAATTAAAGTCAATGTTCTTCAGAATTTGTGTTTTATTTCCCACAGATGAAATCACCAGCGATGTCCAAGCCTTAAATAATTGAGAGATGTGTTCTTCAATTCCAGATCCTAAATCAGTTTCAGGAGCGCATGGTCTCATGTCAGGAAACCGGGTGATCCTGAAAAGATGCGAGAAACAGCCATGAGCTGAGATTAGATGGCTGATCCAGCTTCTCTGAATTACAGCAACTTCAGTGGAGACTGAGGGAAAAGGACGCGGCAACTGTTGGAGACTCCCCACCAGCAGATGATGAACTCCGATAATGATAGTCACTGACATACACCACATAGTGATACACTGTCACATATATGACCTTATAACTCCACATTATGTCTGATATACATAGGAAATATCCAAACTAAGGCAAAATGGTTACAGGAAAACGATATAAATGAGGACTCAGTGAGGGAGAAACATTCACGTTCCTGAGCAAACCATTAGTTCAAGGGTAGATAACACTGTGTATAACTGACATTACTCTAATAACTTGTATGTGTAGCCGTAAAAGCGCTATTTTATGTTATTTTTAAGGTAATCGGGTTAATCTGTAAAGGGAAATGTTACCAAATAATCTCTGGTGGTAGAATATGGCCCTGAGACATAAATGTCCATCCATGAGTGTTGTGCTACAAATCTGGGTATCCAGGTAGGGAACTGAGGTGAAGCAGGTAGGAAAGTCCAGAGGACGCGGATAGCGCGATCCTATATACCTCCTGATATACCCAGAATTGTTCATAACAACTGTTCATAAGAATTGTTCATAACAACTGTTCATGAGAATTGTTCATAACAACTGTTCATAAGAATTGTTCATAGGAATGGTTCATATCGCATGTATTTGAATTCAGAGATCAAGTTAAAGCGGGTTTTGGATAAATTATCTCACCCCTAGTGGCCATAAGCAATTATACTACAGAAGACCTTCAAGGTTTAGCAGTCCAACTAGGCCCTACATCGATAATGGTGTTCCAAAATAGAATGGACCTGGACATGTTATTAGCAAAATAAGGAGGTGTTTGTAAAATTGTATGTATATTCCAGATAATACAGGTCCCACGGGAAGGTTACAGCAGCCATACAGATACTGAACTCTCTACAATAAGAATTATAAAGGAATTGAGGTGTAGAAGATCCCTGGGACCAATACTCTCTGTAGATGAAGGGATGGCAGAGATGGCTGGATTAGATAGGCTTTGTTATCCTTGTCATCTTAAATTATTGCAGCTATTATTGTTTCTTGTGTCTTTCCCTGTGTAAGGAAGATGATTGGGAAACATCAGTTCTCACTTTCCTAGCTCAAGAGGTTAGTTATTCTGTAGACCTAGAACAGCTAGGCCCTCTACAGTCTTTTATAGTCTCCAACTAGATGGTCCCCTATTCCTCTAAGTTATGATAGCTGGGGTAGACACATCAAATAGTTCATATATGTGAAGTCTGTACCAAGGGGGGTTTTAATGGTTATCAATTCTCAGCTAGCGGGCAGAGTTGAAGGCACATTGGGCAGATGTGATAGGCTCTGGTAGGAATTGGTTAATAAAGTATTTAGGGGGGACTGTTAAGGAGAGCCTTAAGATCAAAATACTTAATTAAGCTTAAGACATAAGGGCATGGGAGAAATGATATATAGAGTGTATTATTTTACATTGTATAAGTTGTGATTTAAACATGGCTGCCATTTCCTGCCACATCACACCATGTGCTGAGAGCAAGATGGAGTCCAAAGAAGACCGACCAATCACCGAAGCTGGAGGTCAGGGAAGACGAACCAATCACAGAATAACATACTCGATCAAGACCACACCCTTGATGACCTCATGGATCCGCCCATGGACTAACCACACTGACCAATGAATACATCTGAGTAGGGCTGACCGAGCCCCTTATTGCCCATGGACCAATGAATACATCTGAGTAGGGCTGACCGAGCCCCTTATTGCCCATGGACCAATGAATACATCTGAGTAGGGCTGACCGAGCCCCTTTTTGAGTAAAAACCTACTGTCTTATAATAAACAGGCACTTGGAGCTTGGGTCTGACCAAGGAAGGGTGTACATCTGACTCACTGTGTCTGGTGTCATACTTTTCAATGCCGGTGCTTGGTCTATATTGATTTGGTCAGGAGCAGCAACTTGTTATTAATATTGTTATTAATATTACCTTTACATTAGGTTAAATAGCAACCATAATAATAAACAGCATTCATGCAAATGAAACAGCACAATGATGTGCATGATAAAGGGCAGCAAAAAAAAAACAAAAAAAAAAAACAACTAAACTATACGACGCGTGTCACAGGGACAATACTGGTGCACACATTGTGTCTCAACGCATTTCTCCTCCAAATTAACGGTCATCAGGAAGCTGTGGGTGTTTTTGGATCAGCCGCACAAAAGATGTGATGGTAACACAGAGATGGTGGCATGTAAACTGAAAGTACTTCTCAATGCGTCACTTACATGTACGTCTAAGCATAAGAGAGCCAACATGTGCGGTTGAAACAAAATTCCAGCGCAGGTGCACGACAGGCAAAGATGCCAGGAGATTAGATGGTATTCACACGACACAGACACGATGTGGATACACAGGTGCACTGCTGCCGCAGATCAGCCAATTAGCTGGTATTTCAAAGCGTAGCATTGCCTCTACTGATGTGGGCTGTGGTTTTAGGTCCCCTCATACAGGAGCTCCGACGATGCGCCATATTTGCTACAATACCTCCATATACTGTAATACAAGTTTTACAAATGTGCTCTAATTATTTGTATACATTTCTCTAAATATGTTGGCAGTAGAAATTAACAAGAATAAATTGCAGTAAAAAAAAAAAAAAAAAGGAAGACACATAATAATAATATAACACGTATGGCACTGGCAATGAATGCCACAGCTTATACAGCCAAGGCTGAGAGATCCTATTGGCATTCCAATCACAATCTAGTTTATGGTAAGCATCAATCTGAGAAGGCTTCATATGAAAAATCCATGCTGTGTATTCTCATTAAGATCAAGGGGGACCAGATATTTCAGTCCAAAGATCCATTGACATTCTTTTTTTGAGAAATTGTTTTGTTTCAGTTTCCCTTATATGGGATGGGATGATTACTTCAATGATACAGAATGATACATGGATTCCTTATCTCGACCATGGACTTCTGACCTGACATGAACTTGGGGTATCCTTGGAGTGTCTGGTATCTCCCAAATATTAAACAATAAGTCTTCCAACTTCCAGTTTATTTTACCAACATAATAATAAGGGGAGGTAGAGATGGCCACACATACAACTCTTTGTTTTACAGTTAGCAAAGTTCTTCATGACATACTGTTTACCTGTGAAATGGAGAGGTCTTTAGACAGCTTCATCCAGTTACAGAAACTACATCCACCACATCTATGTGTTCCACAATTCTGCAAGCAAGCCCGGTAATTTAGGTTTTCTATAGAAACTATTGACTAGTTTAACTTAAAGTGATCACCCCTTTTTCTGATGCCTGGTCTGTCAGAGATTACATCCTTACATCAGCCAAGGGAATGCCCCAATGTTTTGTATAATAAGGTGAACATAATTTTCCTGTGTGTCATATGTTGTTAATTACACTCTCCTTATTACTTTGCACCAAGGGATCATCTTCGCCTACCAAGTGCATTTTTGAAAACTGTTAAGTGTTGGTGCAGGATAATCCCTCTGACGGAATCAATTTTTTAGATAATTTGCTTGTCTATGGAAACTGTGTAGGGGTTAACAGTGTCTCGAGAAACTCAGGTACTGACCTTTAGAGACTGTTATTAGTGGCTCTAGGTTTCTTATAGGTTACCGCTTCAACACTCCAACTGGGTTTCTAAAAACAAGGACATCCAAAAATGAAAGTTACAGTTTAATTGTTTCAGAAGTCTGTCTTGTATTTTTACCTTGTTTGAATCTGGGAATTTAGTGCCTTTGTAGAGTGTCTTAATCACAATTCCTTTGAGTTACACTTTAATTACCGTATATACTCGTGTATAAGCCGACCCGTGTATAAGCCGACCCCCCTACTTTTGCCCCCCAAACCTGGGAAAACCTATTGACTCGTGTATAAGCCGAGGGCGGACCCCAGCACAGGTATACAGCCCCCAGCAGTGTGGTATACAGCAGCCCCAGAGGTATATACAGCAGCCCCAGTGGTAGTATACAGCAGCAGCCCCAGTGGTATATACAGCAGCAGCCCCAGTGGTTAGTATACAGCAGCCCCAGAGGTATATACAGCAGCCCCAGAGGTATATACAGCAGCCCCAGTGGTAGTATACAGCAGCCCCAGAGGTAGCATATAGCAGCCCCAGAGGTATATACAGCAGCCCCAGTGGTAGTATACAGCAGCCCCAGTGGTAGTATACAGCAGCCCCAGTGGTAGTATACAGCAGCCCAGTGGTAGTATACAGCAGCCCCAGTGGTAGTATACAGCAGCCCCAGAGGTAGTATACAGCAGCCCCAGAGGTAGTATACAGCAGCCCCAGAGGTAGTATACAGCAGCCCCAGAGGTAGTATACAGCAGCCCCAGAGGTAGTATACAGCAGCCCCAGTGGTAGTATACAGCAGCCCCAGAGGTAGTATACAGCAGCCCCAGAGGTAGTATACAGCTGCCCCAGAGGTAGTATACAGCTGCCCCAGAGGTGTATACAGCAGCCCCAGTGGTGTATACAGCAGCCCCAGAGGTAGTATACAGCAGCCCCAGAGGTAGTATACAGCAGCCCCAGAGGTGTATACAGCAGCCCCAGAGGTAGTATACAGCAGCCCCAGAGGTGTATACAGCAGCCCCAGAGGTAGTATACAGCAGCCCCAGAGGTAGTATACAGCAGCCCCAGAGGTAGTATACAGCAGCCCCAGAGGTAGTATACAGCAGCCCCAGTGGTAGTATACAGCAGCCCCAGAGGTAGTATACAGCAGCCCCAGAGGTAGTATACAGCAGCCCCAGAGGTAGTATACAGCAGCCCCAGAGGTAGTATACAGCAGCCCCAGAGGTAGTATACAGCAGCCCAGAGGTAGTATACAGCAGCCCCAGAGGTAGTATACAGCAGCCCCAGAGGTAGTATACAGCTGCCCCAGAGGTGTATACAGCTGCCCCAGAGGTGTATACAGCAGCCCCAGAGTAGTATACAGCAGCCCAGAGGTAGTATACAGCAGCCCCAGAGGTAGTATACAGCAGCCCCAGAGGTGTATACAGCAGCCCCAGAGGTGTATACAGCAGCCCCAGAGGTAGTATACAGCAGCCCCAGAGGTGTATACAGCCCCCCCCATCAGTATACAGGCCCCCCCTTGCAGCACAAACCTGTAAAGGAAGAGATTAGTATACTTATCACTGTCCCGCTGGCGCTGTCCCGCCGCCGTCATCGCGCTCCTCCGTCTTCATTCAGCGTCTTCCGGCTTCCTCTGGCGTGCAGACAATGATGTCATTGCCTGCGCCGACCGGAGGAAGCCGGATGAAGACGGAGGAGCGCGATGACGGCGGCGGGACAGTGATAAGTATACTAATCTCTTCCTTTACAGGTTTGTGCTGCAAGGGGGGGCCTGTATACTGATGGGGGGGCTGTATACACCTCTGGGGCTGCTGTATACTACCTCTGGGGCTGCTGTATACAACTCTGGGGCTGCTGTATACTACCTGTGGGGCTGCTGTATACACCACTGGGGCTGCTGTATACACCTCTGGGGCTGCTGTATACTACCACTGGGGCTGTATATACCTCTGGGGCTGCTGTATACTACCTCTGGCGTGCAGACAATGACGTCATTGCCTGCGCCGACCGGAGGAAGCCGGAAGAAGCCGGATGAAGACGGAGGAGCGCGATGACGGCGGCGGGACAGTGATAAGTATACTAATCTCTTCCTTTACAGGTTTGTGCTGCAAGGGGGGGGCCTGTATACTGATGGGGGTGGGCCTGTATACTGTATACACTGTATACAGTGTATACAGTATACAGTGACTCGCGTATAAGCCGAGGGGGGGACTTTTCAGCCCAATTTTTGGGCTGAAAAACTCGGCTTATACGCGAGTATATACGGTATGTACTTATTATTGACTTTGGTGTTTTATTTTTTCATCTTTTGGTCTATGTATTGATTTACCTACCATCAGTGCGGCATCCTTTTTTCTTGCATAGAGAAAATCTAAAATTACTTATCGTTAATGGCATTTTCCAGAGCCATGACAGAACCACCAGAGAGAGTTGCCGCCCATCCAGGACAGGAAGCCACTGAAATAAAAAGAAGACGGCACCTCTCCTCTGCATCAGTTGGTTTACAGAGCCTGAAGAGGACTTCTAGACATCAACAGCACATACCATCACTAGAATGCACCACAACCACATAAGGGAGATAATACAGTGGTGCTGTCATGGCTTTGGAAAATTCCATTACTGGAAGTAATTTAGATTTTCCCTTCATTGCCATCACAGCACCGCCAGAGAGATTTAGAAAGATAGAAGCAGCTAGGGAAGGACCATCGCCTGAAAAACCCTTCTACCAAAGCTCACCTCAGTTGTGGATGATCGGTCCAACCTGTAGTGTTTAAAGAAAGTAGTAGACCACCAGGTTGCCTTCCTACATACGAACTCAATTGGCACATCTGCTCTTTCTGCCAAGATGTAGTTACTGCCTCAACTGAATGGGTGTTGATCCCAGCAGGTAAACAGACTGCACTGGCTGAGTATGCTAGAGCTATGGCCTCTATGATCCATCTGACTAGGGTCCCCTTCAAGACACCACACCCCTTGGTGGCCCCCTGAAAAGATATGAAGAGGGACTGGGGCCTTCTCCATTGCTTGGTTAGGTCTATATAATATATCAGAGCTCTCCTGACGTCTAAAGTATGCAAAGTCTCCACCTTCAAATTCTCATGGTTACTACAGAAAGAAGAGATTACTATCTCCTGAACCCGATGAAACTTCTTTGCTACTTTAGGTCGATTGACCAGATCAGGTCTCAAAATTATTCTGTCATCTAGGACCTGAGAATATGAATAAATGACTAAAAGAGCATGCAGGTCACTAATTCCTCTGGCTGACATTAAAGCTACTAGCAAAATGACCTATAGGGTGAGATTCCTTAAAGAGGTCTCTAATAAGGGATCAAAACAACTTTTAGTTAGGTTCTCAATAACTAAGTTTAGATTCCAAGGAGGAACCTTTGAGCACTGCACAGGAGTGCATCTATGACAAGACTTGATAAAACAAGTCACCAGGTTTTAGCGGCCAGATTGCAATTTTAGAGAGCCCCAAGGGTCGACACCTGACCTTTAAGGGTTCTAACCGCTAACTCCAGGTCCCATCTTTTTTGAAGGAATTCTAATATGGTCTTTATTGGAGCCTTATCAACCAGGTTTTCCCCTGAATAGGATAAGAATTTTCTCCAAATATTACCATAGATCTTAGTTGTTATCCGGCTTCCTGCTTTTCATAATGGTGTTTACTAAAACTCTAGAAAAACCCTGCCTACTTTATAGCCTTTTCTGAAATTCCATACCGTCAAGTGAAGACTCGAGATCTGAGGGTGGAAAATTGGGCCCTGACAGAAAAGGTTTGGAGATTCTGACAGAATGCATGAGTCTGATACCAACATCTCCCTCATCCAAAAAACACATGGCCAAAATGGGGCAATCAATATGATTCTGGCACGATATTCTCTTAGCTTGTTCAGTACTGTTAGAATCATTATAAGGAGAAAAGGCACATAGGAGGCCCGAGCCTGGGGTTTAGGGAACAAAATCTGGGCATCTTTTTGTTCTTGTGGTTGGCAAAGAGATCTATGTCTGGTATCTGACTAAACACTAATAGATCTAGGGGCCATTCTCCCCATTTCAATTGGCTATGGCTTAAAAAATATCTGTCCTGCAATTAAGTTCCCCCTTGATGTGAAGAGCCGTCAGGGAGATGAAATGCTCTTGCGCAATCTAGAATATAACACTGGTGAGGTTCATCAAGGAAGCGTACCTTGTACCTTCTTGGTGATTAATATCTGATACTGGCACCCTGTTGTCTGAAAGGATCCGTACATGCTGACCCCTTAGGAACGGGGAAAAACCTTCAATCGCTTGCTTTACAGCTTAGAGCTCCCTCAGACTGCAAGAGAATTTTCTTTGTTGTGGATCCCAGACCCATTGGAATATATGTTCCCTTAAGTGGGCCTCCCAACTGCTGGAACTTGCGTCCGCAGTGATAATATCATAATCTGGAGATATTCAGAGAACCCCTATTGATAGATTTCACTGCTGCAGCCACAATTGCAGGGAGTCTAGTGTCTCTAAGGATAGCTGAATGTCTCCCTCCAAATAGGATCCTAAGCGCCATTGAACCTGCAATATTTCCCACTGAGTTGTCTTGAATGTATTTGTGCCCATGGAGCTTTTGGAATGCATAAAGTCAAGGACCCCATTAAGGACATTGCTCTTAGGGTCATGCCAGGGGTTGTGTACCACTGTCACTACTAGGGATTGGATTTTTAGCTATTTGTCCTGACAAAGAAAAAAAAAAGCTCAGACTCTGAGTTCAGGATGAGACCTGGGAAGGCCTGGGCTGTTGATGGTTGCAATCTTACTTTTTCTAAGTTGACAATCCATCCTAAATCCGCTAGAATGGATTTGCTCTTCACGCAAGATCCTATTGCTCTGGCAATTTACCTACTATTAGGAAATCATCTAGGCATGGCACTATAACACAGTCATGTTCCCGAATGTGGGCCATCAACTATGCGACTATTTTTGGAGCCATGTACAAGCCGAAGGGAAGAGCTTGGAACTGGTAATGCTTCAGAACCCCCCAATAAAAAGGGCCACTCTTAGGTATCTCTGGTGGTCTTGGTGTATCGGCAAATGGTAGTAAGCATCCCTGACATCTAAGACTGGTTTCACACTACTGTTTTTTTCAAATCAGGCAAGATCAGGCTTTTTTACCCATTCACTTTAATGATGTCAGGTAGCAACAGGATGCTACCTGACACTATTAAAGTGAATGGACGAAAAACTGGATCCTGAAAGGATCAGATTTTTGCTGAAAAATCTGATCTTGCCAGATTTAAAAAAAAAAATTGTGTGAAATCAGCCTAATACCATCATGAAGCATCCAGAAAAGAGCAGTCTTATTGCTGACTGTAAACCAACTGATGCGGAGGAGAAATGCCGCCTTTTTATTTCAGCATTTCCTATCCTGGATGGGCGATAACGCTCTTGTACTGTCATGGCGATGAAGAAAAAAATAAATACAAGTTTCCAAGCTTTTCTTACCCATTAGACTGTGGAAACTGTACAAAACAGATAATATCCACGTGCTGTTCATTTTTTTCCCACTTATCCAACTCAAATCAGCAATTTTTATTTTTAAAATCAGATGTCTTCGATTATTTTTCCTTACAATAGGTCCACAAAAAATGTCAACAGCACCAGTACCCACACTGGGCATTGGTTTCATTTGTGAAAAATATGGAGAGAGTACGTATAAGAAAATCCAAATGAGACCGAAGTGGAAGAAATTGGTTTAATCATACTTTTCGGGCACACAACATTGCAAACATTGAGCCTCGTCCCTTAAAACATTTGGCACAACATATGGATTATGATAGTGAATTTGTCCCGCAAACCATCAGTTTTATTCCTAAATATAACCCTTTTAAATTTTTTTTGGTAAAAAAAAACTAATATAAATCACATATGTGTGTATTTATTTGTGAAACTATTTATGGTACATATTAATTACAGAATACAGATACTACAAATAACCAGACACACGTTCTTTAAAGGGAACCTGTCACCTACCTAAAGTCCCCCGGCTATCACTATCTGTCCCTGCATCTTTCTATTACTACCCTAACTATACCGCTCTGTGCTAAATGTGCCCTGTCACTAAGTATAAAAAAGGTTTAGTGACTTACATTAATGGGCGCTCTCTGTGTCCCCATCGCCGCCTCCTTGCCTCAGGCTCAGCAGTAAGCATGCTCTGTTTAGCACAGTACGTCAGCTGAGCCAGAAGTAACGCTATGGAGGACCGGAAACGACGTGTGCAGCGTAATTCCCCAGCACTCAGCCCACGGCCAAGCAAGGCAGGGGGGAGCGTGCATTCTCACGTGAACATCACGCCCATTGAGGCGTGATAAAGAAGCAAGGAGGCGGCGATGGGGACACAGAGAACGGCCAGGGAGGCTAGCAACGGTAGCCCCCCGGTTCATTAATGTAAGTCACAAAACCTTTTTTATACTTTGTAACATGGCAGATTTAGCACAGAGAGGGATAGTTAGGATAGTAATAGGAAGATGCAGGGACAGGTAGTGATAGCCGGGGGGGAAGGTTGGGCTTTAGGTAGGTGACAGGTTCCCTTTAAAAAAAAAAAAAAAAAAAAAAAAAAGAACATTATGCATCAAAGTTTGTCAAAGAACAAAAAAACAAAACCTAAAAAACAGTCATCAAATTAATTCAATCAACATAATCAAATTCTTCCGGTATTCCAAATGTCTTGTCAATTTTGCTTTCTTCAAATCCAAACTTCTTCTTAGCCCAAGATTTCACAGAAAATATGTTATCTGCAAAGAAATGCTAGAGGTGAACATAATCATTCTACATTTTAGTTTAGATCCATAATACAAAACCAGAATCTTCATTTAGCTTCTTTGGTTTTTAAGAATTCAGAAAGGTGTAGCCTCTCCTACTACATTAATAAATTAGACTAATCCTGAAATATAGATGAAAACGCATTTTCATTAGTCTGAACAATTCTGACAATGTGCTATAGGGTCTGCAGGAAAATTGCCTGTCAAGATTCTACTGACAGATGTTTGGGTACTGCTTGTGGCATGGCCCCTGAGGTTCATGGAACGGCATCAGTCTGCTCACTCATTCAGTCAACCACCTTAAAGAGGTTGTCCACTCATCAGAAACCCCTTACCAATCACCATAGCTCTCTCATGTTAAATAATAGCAGCTATACTCACTTCTGTGTGGGTGTCATTCCTGCAATGTTGGTGCCTGCTCTCTTGGCAGCTGCTTACCTTCCGTCAGATGAAACTTACATCGGGAAGAAGGAAGAGTGTGCCACTGATCTTTGACCTCCTTCAGATGTCAGTTACGTCTTAAAGAAGTGAGAGGGAAAACATCCATTGATTGGTTGCACAGCTCACAAGTCAATGTCACGTGAGCCATGGGAGAGCAGGCACACAGATGGCTGAAATGTAAAGTATCTACTCTATAATTGCCGTAGGCAAAATCGTGTCGGACCCCGAAAACGCCGTGGCTTTGTCACTATGTGATGTCACCACGCGCGAGAAATGGCCGCGAAGCGGCCATTGCGAGTCGCTGGCCGAAAATAGAACCAGAGGCTCGGCCACAAACTTAGCGATTTACCGCTGAGGTAGCGCGAGCAATGGCCGCGAGGCCATTGCGAGTCGCTACCTCAGCCGCCGCACCTGCCGCAAGTCCCCCTATACTTTCTATGGGGATCCATTGCGAGTCGCTGTGTAGCGCGAGCAATGGCCGCGAGGCCATTGCGAGTCGCTACCTCAGCCGCCGCACCTGCCGCAAGTCCCCCTATACTTTCTATGGGGATTACCGCAACCGCGCCGCAACCGTTACACTTGCGGCGCGGTTGCGGTAATCCCCATAGAAAGTATAGGGGACTTGCGGCAGGTGCGGCAAGTGCGGTTTTTTAAATTTAATAATAATAAAAATCCTAAAAAAAAATAAATAAATAATATAAATAATACACAATAAAATAAAACATAATAATAAAAAAAAACAAAAAAAAAATATAAAATTAATATATTAATTACATTAACTAATTAAAATAAAAAAATTAATCTAATACCCCCCCAAACAGTATTCAACCCCCCCCAAAAAGTATTCAACACCCCCCAAAAAAGTATTGAACACCCCCCAAAAAGTATTGAACACCCCCAAAAAGTTTGAACACACCCCCAAAAAGTATTGAACACCCCCCAAAAAGTATTGAACACCCCCCAAAAATTATTGAACACCCCCCCAAAAAGTCCTCACACCCCCCCAAAAAATACTCACACCCCCCCAAAAAGTACTCAGACCAGCTATAAATATTATAAGCAAATTTATGCACGTTCTAGAATCCCGATGCATTTGCATCGGGCTCACAGCTAGTAGCTGTTATAATTTTTCATGCGGAATCTATGATGATTGAGAAGGGATTATTCAAGCAGTGGATAACCTCTTTAAATGCTGTGCACACTATTGACCATGAACTTTAAAGGGGTTAGTCTACCAGGGCTTCTATGTTGACTGTTGTGTCAAGTGTTAAGATGTCTATTACAGCTTTGCTACTCCTATGAATTTGTGGGTACACTGGGCCAGTAGCCGCTAAATATTAACCTACTACAACTTAAAAGCCAGACTCTCACTGATGAATGGAAGCTAATAGAAAGTATGCTTTACATTTTTAAAATATGCTATATTTCATTGGCCCAATCTTAAAAAGAAAATATAGAAATTTCAAAAACTGTTAAGATAGTGGAAAGCCCCTTTAGGCCTCATTCTGATATTTGTCTACGGACTGAGCTGCATAGACTGGCAAGGGATCCCCGGACCCAAACTCAACAGCATTTTATGTATATGAAGTTGTCAAGTGCAGGCCAGGACACCTGCAGCTAATCAATGTACTGCAATTCATGCTCGAACCATGTAATACAGATGTCTGAATGAAGCTTTAAAGTGGTTTTCCCATGAACAAAGGTAATTTTAAAGCTGATTTTAACCAATACTGTAGATCTTATAATAATAATTTCCACAATTGGATGCATTTAAAAAAAAAGATTTTTTTTTATTTTACGATAAAACATTTTTTAAAAACAGTCAGCTCTTTATTTATTTATTTTTTTAAATAAAACAGGATCCCATGCTGTAATGTCTGTATATTCTTTGGCATCCTCCCCTGCCTAGGGTCAAACCATGTCCCTGTACGGTCAGACACGGCCATTACACAGCACATAGCAGTGGCTCATATATAAGATTATCTGAGCAAAGCAACATTTTTTTTTTTTTTTTTAAACACATCCAATTGTGGAAAATATTTTTATTCCAAGATCTATTGATTAAAATCAACCTAAAAATTAAATTTGATTGTGGGAAAACTGCTTTAAGACAAGAAACCGCTTGTCAGTAATTCGTCAGCTGACAGTTAAGTTACCCAACAAAAGGTATCAGAATCAAGTTCAATCGTTAGCTGGATAAACATTAGCCATGTCAATAAATCCTCCATCTGTTAACCTTTTACAGACTGCAATCTTTGTATTGACATTGTAGTAGTATGTATGCTAATCTGTAATAATGCAAATATGCTCCATAGATTTAGTGGCAGTTTGTGTATTATTGCACTATGCCAGACATCAGGCTGTTATAGTGACAACTGCAGCTTACAAAGCTGGCAGCTGAAAATGCACCTCCCTTTGTATGATCTGTAGTTGCCAAACCTAGAAAAATAAGATTAAACAAAAGATACAAAAATAAAAATGTACAAAATCTAAAAATACAGCAAAATGAAAATACTGGAGGTTGTCAAACACAAAAACTGAGGGAAACAAGGCAAACATGCCCGAAACCTCAGTGGAGGATGCAGGTATTCAAAGAATAGGTCCTGCGTGGTGACATATTGGTTAATAAATTGCTTAAAACACAAATAAGAGAATACTAACCAATGCTAACCAAGAGAAAATCGATTATAAATATATACAGTTGTAGAACTTAAATGTTAAGTGAAGATTTGAATTGACTATGCATATAATATTAGCATGGTTGCCTTATATAGAGAATACCAAAAGTTGAGAGTGATAGCTCAAAAATAAAATGTCTAAATTTAATAAATGCAGATTACATAATATACTTAATAGTCTGAAAATTCATAGAATGAGCGCAAATATATTAAATGGGAGTCAATTGAGTCCTTAATATATATAGTAGATGAGGGCTATCCAACTTTAGAATGTGTGAGCAGCATGGGGTATAAAAGCTCCACTGTAAATTAATATGCCAATAAACTGCTGCGTATGTCCTTAATAAGAGAAACACTTACAGTATACAGTAGACCATCCGAATTGGTGCCCTCTGGGGGCTAAACAATGAAAAAGAGCCCTTTAGGGGTGATCTAAGTTATGGTGGAAATCAGGGGGCCTCTCCCCAATCTCTCAGTGCAGGCGAAGGATGCTCCAGCCAGAGTCTAGTGTGGGAAATTACAGAAGCTAAATTGGAAAGCCGGTGTCAGACATCACGCTGCTGCTACGGGTGTCTGGCAGGCTCAGAGTCTGACACGTTTCAAAGGGAATGCACCTCTTCCCCAGGGAATATATGGCAGCAGACATGGAAGCTGATTAAATATGGGTGGTGATTGGGAATTTAATTGTAATGTTGATAATAAGGAGGAAAAATACATACAGTGATACCTCGGTTTTCGTCGATAATTCTTCCGAAAACTATCAACAAAAACCGAAACCGACGATAACCGAGGCAACGATTTCCATAGGAAACAATGTAAAATGATTTATTTTGTTCTAGACTAGGGGTCTCAAACACGCGGCCCAGGGGCCGCATGTGGCCCCTGGGGCTTCACTATGCGGCCTGCAGCACCTTGGACAACTTAATGATGCATCGCCCCAGTGCAGGGGGCCGCTGCAGTCCCCACTGTGTTATGACTTCTGTCCGCGGCACTAACAAGCTCTGCCACTCAGCAAGATCAATGCAAGCTGCCAGCCAATGAGAGGTCCGGCAGCTGATGGTGGAATATGACGTCACATGCGGGCCTCTGGCTGGCAGATTGCATTGATCTTGCTGAGTAACAGAGCTTGTCTGAGCGGTGGTTGGAGGAAGTCATAGCATAACGGAGGCTGGAAGTCAGCACAGCGGGGACTGCGGCGGCCCCCTGCACTGGAGCGATGCATCATTAAAGTGAGAAAAGTGTGAGTGTGTGCGAGTATGTGAGTGAGGATATGTGTATGAGAAAGTGTGTGTGAGTTTCAGTGTGTGTATGAGTGTGTATATGAGGATGTGTGTGTGTGAGTTTCAGTGTGTGTATGAGTGTGTATATGAGGATGTGTGTGTGAGAGTGAGTGTGTGTAAGAGAGAGAGTGTGTGTGTGTGTGTGTGTGGGGGGGGGTTGTGTGAGTGGGTAGGTATGTGTGTAAAAAGAAGGTAAAACAGGATGGGGGCATCACTATAAAAGTAGATCAGGATGGGGAACATCAGTGCAAAAAGGGGACCAGGATGTGGGACCTCACTACAAAAGGGGTCCAGGATGGGGGACATCACTATTAAAGGGGATCGGGTTGGGGGACATTACTACTAAGGGGACTCGGGATGGGGACATCACTAGAAAAGGAGATCAGTATGGGGACAACACTACAAAAGGGGATCAGAATGGGGGACTGGGGGACATCACTACAAAAGCGGATCAGGATGGGGGACATCACTACAAAAGGGGATCAGGATGGGGGACATCACTACAAAAGGGGCTCAGGATGGGGGACATCACTACAAAAGGGGAACAGGATGGGGGACATCAGTAGAAAAAGGGATCAGGATGGGGGACATCAGTAGAAAAAGGGATCAGGATGGGGGTCATCACTAGAAAAAGGGATCAGGATGGGGGGGGGTCATCACTAGAAAAAGGGATCAGGATGGGGGGGGTCATCACTAGAAAAAGGGATCAGGATGGGGGACATCAGCAGAAAAGGACATTACTACAGGATGGGGATCAGGATTTGTACTTTACTACATTGAGCAAAAAATTCCCTACAAGGGATGCGGCCCCCCGCTATAAATGTCTTTTATGTGCGCCCACCAACCCAGCTGAGTTTGAGACCCCTGTTCTAGACACTGAAAAAGACCTACAAAAAAGCATTTTATGAAGAAAAAAAAACATTTAATATGTTATTTTATTTTTATAAAAGCTCTTTTTGGTGTATGGAAGAGGCCGAGGAGGTAAGAGAGTGTGCACATTTAACATCTGAAAAAATCGTTACTGTACCTCTTGCTATTAGCACTTTCACACCCAGGAGGCAGCTATCTTCAGCAGTAAAAATATTGACCCGACTAGTGAATAGTCCAGGCATCTAAATGTTAATTTATTATTCACTCCTCCCCAAGCAGCTCTCCCCTACCCCTGTGCTATGCCTAGTTAGTTTCATTTTCATTTTGTTGTCCTGCACAGAGCTTCTGATGGAGGAGAGGGAGGGAGAGATGGCAGACACATATCAGATAGCTTATCTAGGTAAAGCAATCTCCTCCATTTGTTTCTCTGAGCAGGGGCCAGGCTGTCTGTGAGAGATTCTGTTTATTTGAACTGTTGTTTTGCTGCCTACAAGCAGAGCAAACAGGATGATCCCCCCCCATGTGACTGATTTCAACTGATCTTCTGAGCGGTGCAGTGATGTGAATATGTGACATGAATATTCATCCTATGGGGAGTGTGAAGCAGAGAAGCAATTGATCACTCAATGTGATTGACAGATGGAATGAACCTCTTTATTTTCAGTTTACACAGGATAGCAGGAAAGTATAAATAATAGAAATACATGAAGAGAGCTTAGAGAGATGAATTAAAAAATGATATCAGTTACATATGGATTTTTGACTTGACATATTCCCTTTAATGGGATAAATTAGATTAAAAAGCAAATAATTCAATTTCTTGATTGAGTTCTAAGGGGGCCAGAGTGTTCAGAGTCTATATCCATTTTGATTCCGTACAGGACATTAATTTACTGTAGTCTCCACTTCTCCAATTTCTCAGGATTTTTTGTATGCTTTAGGCTGGTTTCACATTGGCGTTCAGCGCCGCAGCATAAGGATTGCATACGCAACCGCAGCGCCGAACACAGACATTTTGATGTGAACGCAGCGCTGATTGCTTGCGTTCACATCAAAATGTTTATAGTAATGCATTGACCACTGGTAAGAGCCGTCGGAAGAGGAGAGGAGGATGAAAGGAGGATAAGAGGAGCAAGTGAGAAGGAGAGGAGGAAGAGAGGTGGAGAGGAGGATGAGAGGAGGAGAGGACGAAAGGAGGAGAGGACGAGAAAAGGAGGCTGAATTTCCATGCATGTTTCTATGGGAATGCATGCGTTCGCTTGCTTGTCCAGCGGATGGCAATGCTTTTCTACAGGATTACATGCATGATGTATGCGCTCACGGACGCTTCCGTACAAAAGAAATGGTCTTGGACGCACATAAAATGCAACAAGATGCATTTTTTGTGCATCCGGGAGAAAGTGGTTTGTACGCACGTGACCGCAACCGCAAGCGAAAGCAGGCAGGGCAGGCACAATGCGTCCCAATGGGGGACGCTCCACGCATGCGGCGCCACACCGGTCGGCCGGCTCCATACGCAGCGCCGCCAAATGCTAATCTGAAACCGGCCATAGAAATGAGTTTCCAGACAAGATTTGTTGTGTGATCCTAATAGAGGAAAATTTGTGCGGCCCACATATGGCATGTTCTAAAAAATTCAGGTAAAAGGATGACCTTGGAATCCATTATTAATGTTATTGAGATCTTCCTTGATCCTAATAGAGGAAAATTTGTGCGGCCCACATATATTATATGGCATGGACATTCTATGACATAGATTACACCTGGGGTATTGCAGGAGATGGTGTTAGTAATTTTGAACGGTTTTGATTCTTCTAAAAACAGTATTTACCAGTTTTGACTAGATTTTTTGGCAACAGATGCAACTACATGGTGTAAATCTAGGTTTGGGGGTTAAGAAATTAGAATTCAGTTTATTCTCTTTTTGTTTGGAGATAGGAGCTTGTTTAGTAGTGGGGATTGTTAGAAGGCCCAATGTTGGGGCCTTTCGAAATACAAAATGTGGTAGATCTCGAACGAAGTCTCCAATGGTTTTGCCTGCTTTCACGATAAACCAGTGTTTGCAGATGATTCTCTAGAAGTTCCTGTGATTGTCATGGAACTGTGTAATAAATGGAAAACATTTGATTTGCTCAGGAAAGTCGGTTACATCTTCAGGCTGGGTGGGAGCTTTGACCGATTATGTCCATTGCTTGGGTTTCCTTAATCAATTTTTCGAGAAGAACCAGGTGGTAGCCTTTAGTAATTAAATCTTGTTTAAGATGTTGTGCCTCCTTCATAAAGCCATGCATATGGGTGCAGTTGTGGCAAATACTAAAAAATTTGCATTTTGGAATATTTGGGAGCCGCACTGGCAAATGACAGTTGGATACTGTTACATCCGCCGTGGCACTTGCACCTCCACTGCAGGGAGACTGGTGACCACGGCATAGTGGGAGTGATCGCTCCCATCAGCACTGGAGGGGGCGATACTGCCCTTCCAGCTTTACAGTCTGTGGAAGGGGCAATTACAGCCACAATCATAGCCTGGATACTTATGATCAGACAATTTCATTGCCTGGTCATTACAATCACAAGGATTGGCTGTTCAGAACTGAACAGCCAACCCAAAAGATCGTGGGCGCTTCCCCGCGATCGTGGGAATCCCCCTTACCCTGTGAGGTCAAGTTGAAGTATTCTGTATTTAGAATCACAGGATACTGCAGTGCGAACCCCGTTACCACAGCCACGGTGCCGCATTTGCTACAGGACGAACCAGTACATTCCTGGAATAAAGGTTTTACTGTAAAAACTGCTACACTGAATAGAGGACACTAGGAAGACTCAGCAGGTCTGTAATAATCTTTTAAAACATTACAGGCATGATTAAGTGGGATGTCTACTTCCAAAAAGTACTTTCTAATCTTATAATGAAAAGTTGTCAAAGTATTTACAAATATACTTTTGTTTTTAAAGATGCCATAATCTTTATCCTCAGTTCAATGTTCACCAGCTAGATATACTGCCAGCACATCATCAGAGCTGTATGTAAGTTAGGTGACTGCTTATTTTAACAACTAAACCATCCCCTTTTACTGCTCATGCAACAACTGACATGGAAGGGGCTTAGCTTTTTAAAATGGTAAAATTCAGGGAAAGGAATGAGTTCATCCTGCAATGTATAGACATGTGGAAGAATAGAGCCTGATAAACTATGAATTCCAAAGTAGTTTATCGTTCCACGCATTTTGAGGGTACAAACATCTTCTGATGTTTAGGACGTTGAATTGTCGACTAATAAACTACATTGGAATGGTTTCTTCTAAAGACGTTTTATTTTTATGACTCTGATGTGTATTAACTACATTTAAATTCATCATTTATCAGGCCCTAGCCTTCCAGAGCTGTGTACTTTGGCAGCTCAAAAATTAACCCTTTTTCTTTCCCAGCATTTTTACCTTCTACACCATGGGTCTGCAGCAGCCTTTAATAGCAACATCTGTGGCTGTGGATGCAGGAGTATGTTTTTTTTTGGTTCCCTATTACTGTATGTTATCTAGATAAGACCCTTTTCAGATGTTTAAAGGAGCAGTTAGCCAGTCCCCTCCACACAGTACAGTTGATGCACCGACACTGTGAGCTCCCTTCTTGGGTCATAGAATAGGACAGAAAGTGAAGTTGCAGAACATGGGACAAGTTTGATACCTGAAGATTGAGGCACTATTGAAAATATTAGGTGATGAATATGGAAAACATCTGAACATACCAATCAATCATAAGTTCCCAAGGTATTTCTATAGTTGCAAGTCAGATATTTTTACAGCTGTTATCTGCACACATCAGCCTATTCTCTACTCTGACTCCCTCCTCAGGAACGAACACATCTACTGCCGATTGTTCGGGGTAGCCATCTGAACAAGGATCTTACATCCACTGGCTGATTGGTAGATGAGAAAAGGTGATTTGATAGCATTTGTGGTGTGTCTGTTGGAGTTCTCATTAATCCATAATTCTTTCACCTTCAAGGGGTCCCTTCTACCTGCAGCTCCAGGGAACAGCAATGGGCGCGTCTTTTGCGCCTACATACGCTAATCTGTTCCTGGGGTTGTGGGAGAGGGACCTCTTCCTTTCAGAAGGCAGGGCGGGGGGGGGAGTCGATGGATCGCGTTCCGTTTTGGGCACGGTACATCGATGACATCTTACTCATCTGGCAAGATTTTGTGGAGGAATTACAACTTTTCATGAATAGGCTGAACTTTAAAGGACACAATATCCACCTTACATACACCTGGTCGGACAAATCTATTGACTTTCCTGATGCTACGCTTTTCAAGGATGATGAGAATGTCCTACAGACAAACCTTTACCTCAAGCCAGCATTAACTAACACTCTGTTGCATGCCACCTCCACACATCCTAAATATATGATCAACTCAGTCCCCATTGGGCAATTCTTGATGTTATGCAGAGTATGTTCCTGAGATAAGGAAAAACAGGCCACCACCTTGAAAGAACATTTAGTGGAAAGAGGGTACAGCAGACAGGCTATTAAATGGGCTTTTAATAGGGCCAAATATTCCACCAGAGACAGTCTGCTGTACACTAACAAGAGACATCAGTCAGAAAGTAATGTGAATATAACTCTGCTTTCTATCAAGTCAGGAAGGCATTAGAACGCTCTTGGCACATATTGAGGGCTGATCCTGTCTTGGCAAAGATTTTACCATCACATCCTCAGATGACTAAGACATGGTAGGAACCGAGGAGTCCTGTAGGTCCACAGCCATTATGACAATTATGGCACTAAAACATTTTATGGATGCCTTTACACCTTTTTTATGGCTGTGTACCTTGTGGGAAATGTGTGGCCTGCCCTATTATAGAAAGGAGTACTTCCTTCACAGACTAGTAGCTTAAAAACATAAGATTAAGAAGAGAATAACAAGCGAATCAAAATTTGTGGTGTACTATGCCACATGCCCCTGTGGCAAAATATATGATGGACTCACAAGTCGCCAACTAAAAGTCTGTTTAAGGGAGCATGTCCTGGGGATTGAGGCATTAAAGTAGATGATAGATGACACCACCCTAAAAACACTTCCTAGGCACTTTAAACGCTTTCATCAATGCGATACTACCGGGTTACGGGTGCGCAGAATTGATGAGGTTTGCCTAGGAATACGAGGAGGTGGAGCTACACATAAACTTGCCCAACTGTAAACACGATGGATACGGACCCTAAAAATGGTCCATCCACTGGGCCTCAAATAAAATATCAGTTTTGTTCCTTTTATTTGAAGGCTTATCAATTGGGGCAATTTTATATGGTTTTAATTTTATATATTTTTAAATTTCAGTTAATTGGCCTTTCTGTTCACCATGTGTAATGGCTGTATACGTGGAAGTGTTTACACCCTGGAAATAATATATCGATTATGTGGAAAACGTTATATAAATTACTGTTTTTTGGAGATGAAGTTCTACAACGATCCTTATGGGCTACTGGGTGTATTTAAAGGGATCCTGTCACCCCCAAATCTCCTCCTAAGCTATCCAAACATGTCCCTGCAGCATAGTATCACTAATCTCACACTCCTTTTACAGTATGCTTTTCTGCACCAAAAGTGTAGAAAAATGTTTTATAACTTACTCATTAGTGATGATAATGGGCAGTGGCTATATTCTTTAGTCACCAAGGCTGGCCATCTTTGTCCTAATATCACACCCTAATAGGCGTGATCTTCTATGCATATTGTAATCAGCGCCTCCCTGCTCTCCTCGGCGCTGTAAAGACTGTAATGGGGCTGTAATGACGCAAATCGCGTCATTTCCGGCATCGGGTGACGTCAGTACACCCGCGCCGCTCTGTAGGCTTCAAGCCCCGCACTGCGCATGCGGCGTGGGTGTACTGATGTCACCTGGTGCCGGAAATGAAGCGATTTTTGAAGCTTGTGTCTGTTTTATTAACTGCTGCACTGATAAAACTGCTGCCTAATCCCTCTAATAATAAATAGGAGAAAAAAAGCTTTATGGTAATACACGTTCATCTGCCAAGAAAAATGGTTAGGCTGTGTTCACACTGGGCGTTTTTGGGCTGTTTTTGCTCAACAGTTTTTGTAGCCAAAACCAGCAGTGGGTGATTAAATCCAGAAGTGGTGACGTGTTTCTATTAGACTTTTCCTCTGATTGCTCTACTCCTGGTTTTGGCTACAAAAACTGATGAGCAAAAACAGCCCAAAAACGCCCAGTGTGAACACAGCCTTAAATAACTTACCTGTCCATCTATTAACTGCTTCCTTTGCCACTTTGTTTGCTTTGCCTAAAAAAGTAATAAAACAAAATATTTTTTTACATAAGCCAGAAACAATTTCGCACTTATAAGGAAAACTTTCTGTACCTGATGTAACAAATATAATTGTGTACAATAAGGACCTGCATACCATCAGTTCCAAAAATATTCATCTTGGGTTCATCACTCCTGAGTTGTAGATGGGCTTTTTTGTGCATGGGCTCTAGGAGAGGTTTCTATCATGGACAACACTCATGAAGGTCATTCCTCTTTATTTTAAACCATACTGAGTCACAGGAAACACTGATCCCGCATTGGGCTTCTACTTCAAGTAATTGCAATGAACTCGCATGTCGATTTTCTTCAACCCTTCTCATCACAAGATGCCCCTATTTAGGTGTCAACGTCTGCGGTTGGCATGGACATTTCTATGAGATGGCTTAAGCTCCATTTTTATTCTTTTTTTTTTTATTACTTTTCAACACTATTTTGACTGATCATCTTGTAACCTTCCTCTTTCTTGTAAAAAGAAATTATTTTCTTTCAGGTTTTGTGACATTTCTCCTCCGTGTGGTGGCATTGCTGACAGCATGAAATGGGAATAGGCTTTCTTTATTAGGCAACGCTCTTATCGTAATCCGTCAACTGGATTTTGGTTTCATGAATAATTAGACTTACAAGTTTTGAATTGATCTTAATTAGAATTTTGTGGTCTTAACTTTAGCTTTGATTACCATAGCAAATTCAGGTCAGACGACCATTACACTCAGTGCTGTGTGCAGCTTTGCCCAGGTTATAAGGTTATAACTAAAGGCATCATGAATGCAAGACACCAGCTCCAATCACTAGCAACCTCCTTTCTCACAGAGGGAGTGACCACTGGTTGTCCTGCAAACAGAATGGGATTCACATAGGGCGCAGTTCTCACAGGTTTGCACAGTGTATGCCCAGCCTCTTACATTAGCCCTTATCTCAGTAGGCGGGCTGTTATGGCATTCAACACTGCTACCTGCCAGAACAAACGCACCCATATGGCCCAGCTACACACAGCAACAAAAAGAGTGCAAGAAAAAACCACAATGACAGGTGCTGAAATTGTGGAAAATTAGTTAGTTCTTATCATATAGCAAATTGTGGGGTATTGGTTTGTCTTTTGGTCCAAAACACTTAAGCTTGTGAACCACTACACGGCTCCCCACATGTCACAAGTCCTATCCACTAAATTCATGTCTAAAGTGAGCCAAGGACACAAATAGAAAATTACTTTCCTTACCATAGCAAATTCAGGTCAGACGACCAATACACTCAGTTTGCAGGACAACCAGTGGTCACTCCCTCTGTGAGAAAGGATATTGTTAGTGATTGGGGTTGGTGTCCTGTATTTATGATGCCTTTCTTTATAACCTGGGCAAAGCTGCACACAGCACTGAGTGTAATGGTCATTCTGAACAAAACTCTTTCTGAGCTAAACTGACATGATTTGGTGAGTTCAGATTCAGAAAATTAAGGTAATCCTAAACTATTACCTTAGGTTGGAAAACAAGGAAAATATTCTAATGCTGTCATCCCCACATGTACATAGAACACATTTTAATAAAATTTTTTGTCAACCATCTCCTGTAGTCCTCCATTCAGATGGAGCTATGTATAGCCCAGTTTTTGGGATTATTGGGGTTCCCATTAGTTGGAGCAGACAGCAAGTTATCAGCCACTACATGACTAGATAATTTTCAAACCTTCAAGCCAACCTCTAGAAAAGCAGAAGCCAAGAAATTTGCAATAATTCAGAAAACTAAATATGAGTATAAAATACACACTTTTAAACAAATTTCCATGGTGGGCAAAACAAAAGTGGAGGTGTGGGGTACTGTGGCTGGAATAGGGCTGTTTTGGTCAGTTTACCTCTGGAAGACGGATCTGCACTATGGCATCAATGCATACATATCCCAAAATGGATCGCTATGCACAAAAAGTGAACTTACGAATTTCGTCTATAACATCTGGATCACATTCTTTGTATTTTTCTAGCTCTGTGGCAAGTTGCTCCCGCTGCTTCCTTAAAGCTGCAAGTTCCTCAGTCAGCTTTGTCCGCTCGTCCTGTAAGAGACCAGAAAATAACACCAGATATAATGTAAGGTACACCATAGGTTGAGCCTTGAAAACTAGGTCAAAACAATTCTGGAAAGGAAATCTGGACATACAGTTTGTATTATAGTGCAAAGTGGGGTTTAAAGTTCTGCTGAAGTCAGAGCTTACATCAATTTGCAATCACCGCTGGTCTAAAAACATGCCCTAACAGCCTGCTTTCTGGGACTTGTAGTCCTTACAGCAGACAAGTAAAATAAATTTGATTCAAAGGAGCACAGCATAAAAGGGCTTTTAGCAACATCATAAATAGGTAAAATTGTAAAGTGCTTCTAAAACACCAGACAACTTTGCCAAACATCTATTAAAAATCTTTTCTATTTATAACAGGGTTTTCACATGTATATTTTTATGGTGTGCTGCCTAGGCTATGAGCCATCTCTGCAGTGTATCAAAGGTGGCAAGTCTCCTAGGCAATGAGTGCGGTGCTTACAAGCTCTTTGCTTTAGGCTGCTTTCACATTGTGATTTTGTTAAATCCGATGCTGTCCGATGAAAATCGGACAGTATCGGATCCGAATTAGGCTGCTTTCACATAACGATTTTTGCATTTCCGATGCTGTCCGAAAAAAATCGGACAACATCGGACCGATTTTCGGACCCCATGTATCCCTATGGGGATCGGACCGAATCGGATGTGCACTAAATGCCATCCGATTTGGTCCGATCCGATTCTGTTCGATTTTATTATCGGTGCTAAAATCGGAGCCTGCTCCGATTTTAGCACCGAAAATAAAATCTGACAGATTCGGATCGGACCAAATCGGATGGCATTTAGTGCACATCCGATTAGGTCCGATCCCTATAACATGGGGCCCTATGGAGAAGGGTCCGAGGAAACATCTATGTCTCCTCGGACCCCGTTTTACTGTACTGAGCATGCTCAGTACAGTAAAACTGCTCCTAACTAGGAGCATAAGGGTTAAAAAAAAAAATAAAGGTTATTCTCACCTCCCCCCGAGCCCCCGCCGTCTTCCGCCATCTTCTGCCATCTTCTTCTAGGCTCCCGGTGGCTCCCGCAGGCTGCCGGTGTCAGCAGAGCGCTCCCTCTGCTGTTCAGGACCTGCGGTGATGTCACAGTCACGTGACCGCGGGGTTCACCATGGTGAACCCGCGGTCACGTGACTGTGACATCACCGCAGGTCCTGTGTACAGCAGAGGTACACCTCTGCTGACACCGGCAGCCTGCGGGAGCCACCGGGAGCCTAGAAGAAGATGGCAGAAGATGGCGGAAGACGGCGGGGGCTCGGGGGAGGTGAGAATAACATTTATTTATTTTTTTTTTTTTGCAGCCCGGCGCCGATTTTATGCCGGAATCGGGTGCCTATTTGGCACCCGATTCCAGGCATCAGAAGGGAGCCGATGCTGTCCGATTTATATCGGACAGCATCGGCTCCCTTCAAATCGTAATGTGAAGGTAGCCTTAGCTCCCATGTTCTCCAATGGGGATCGGATCAGATTTGCACTTAAAGGCATCTGATTTGCCTCCGATCTGATTCTGTCCGATTTTTTTCAGTAATCAAAATCGTAGACTGCTGCGATTTTGGTTTCCGAGTGAAAAATCAGATCTAATGTAATCTGATCATTCCGATTAAAATAAAATGGTAGTCTATGGGGATTGGATCGGATGGAAAATTGGATCCGAAAATTTGCATTGAGCATGCTCCAAATCCCAGACTGCTGCTGTTTAAATCGGATCCAATATAAAACCGGATGCCATCGGTCCGATTTTCTATAGGTTCCGATCAACAAGATCCGTTAGAAAATCGAACCGATGGCATTCAATTTAGTGAATCCGATGCTGTCCGATTTTCATCAGACAGCATCGGCTTTAACAAAATCGCAATGTGAAAGCAGCCTTAGAGCTTACAAACGCTGCTCTGAAGAGATCTGGATTGCAGGATGAAGTAAGCTTCAGTTTTGTTGCGCTCCTCTGATCCTGCAGAGATAAGGCAGCTGTTGGTTAAAGCTTTGAAGAGTGCATAGATTATCCAGTGCCATGGTCCAAACTGGAGCACCCACCTTCATTCTAAAATAGAAGGAAGAGTACTGCACTCCTTATAAAAGGTATTGACACAATTCCTTGAAGCAGTTTACAAATATGACCACTGACAAATTGTTTATGATTTCTTTTACAAACAGTAGAACTCTAAATGCATCTCCATGCTTACTGGCTGTAACGCAGGATTGGTTTGCGGATCATGATATGAAATATAAAGTCAATAAACTTTCTATGTACAAGAAATTCAAACTTCCAAACAGATACGTGCAGACACTTTGTTCCGTCTCTCAGAGATCTTTCCTTCAGGCTATGAATAGAACTTGCTCTGGTGCGTCATTATTACATCAGGATCTGCACAATAATCCCACTATCTGTATGACGGTAACAGCGAAAGCAATCCCAGTAACTATACCCAGGAGAACGCTGACAACTTGGGCAATAATACACGGTGTTGCTGAGTACAGGCTGTAAGTAATGCAATTTATTTACTAAGTAGCATATTACAGTATAACAACACTTACGGAGTACAAAGGTGATTACTGCCAAAGTCAAAGTGAAGGGCAAAAGAGGTCTTTTTCTTGCAACACATTTATAAATAAAAGAAAAATGTTGTTCTTGTATTTACAGACTGCAGCTGTGTGTTAGGACTTGCTGTTGTACATGCATACAAGCCCATCATTGGCTTTGTGCTCACGTTAAGGATTTTCTTAACGTTAAGATTTCTCTACAGCAAAGTTCAGAGTCCCAGCAGGAAAAACGCTATGTAAAATGCACACTGTATTTTTGGGGTTTTTTTTTTTACATTTTTTTCTCATTCACTTGAATAGATGATAAACAATGCAAAAACAATGAAAGAATCGTCAAGCTACAGCTTTGAAAAAGTGTTTTCATGGTTCAAATCAGAAAATGCAATCACTTTGCTGGTACTGTAAAACACTTTTTGTACAGAAATGCAGCATGTGAACAAGCCCTTAATAAAGATAACTGGAAAACTCCCTATGTACAAACTAAACATGTTAAATGAGATCCATTGCAGACTGAGGCTAAGAGGATGTAGTCTGCCAGTCAGACCTTCACAGTAAAGGGGTCGTCCAAGAGCTGAAGAAAATTACACATAAATTGCTATTTACTGTCCCAATGCAAGTTAAAATTCTAATATGGCTGCATTAATAATGCCCTACCCTTCCTAAATACATTATCTAACCGCTAATGATTTTTCTTTTTACCTATACCCGGTCTGAAGACAAGTTTGAGAATCTAAGCCAAAGGTCCCCAAATCCAGGCCTCAAGGGCTGCCCAACAGTGCAGGTTTTAAGGATTTCCTTAGTATTGCACAGGGCTTGGAATCATTACCTGTGCAGATGATCACATTAGCACCTGTGCAATACTACGGAAATCCTGAAAACCTGCACTGTTGGTGGCCCTTGAGGTCTGGAGTTGGGGACCTCTGATCTAAGCGCATGCTGGAATAATCAAACAAAGCATCACTAGAGGAGCAAAGGATGTGATCACTGCCACATCCTCTGTCCCCTCCCTGAAACAAAGTGACATCAGTGATGCTCTTTTTCAGGGGCTGTCCTGGTCCTTGAGTGCTGTCACTGTGAGATTTGCAGTGACAGCGCATTCTGTGTTGCCAGCTCAGATCAGTAGAGCTGGCAACAGAGCAGCTCACACTGTTAGTGAGCTGTATAAGAGCAATTGACGGTGCTCAGAGACTGGCGCCGCCTGCACAAGTAACATCACTGATGATGCTTCTTTTCAGGCAGGGTGCAGAGGCTGTGGCAGAGATCACAGCCACCGCTCCCTGATGACCCTTTGAATATCCCAGCATGCACTGAGATTCTGAGACAACACTTCATGAAACAGGAAGTAGGTAAAGAAATAAATCAATAGCAATTAATGTAGCTAGGGATATATAGGGAATTAGATTAAAATTTCTTCATCCTTCAGACTGTTGCAGCAGGAGTTTGGCTGTATATTACAGCTGAATCCTATGGCACTTGTTTTGTCCTCTTCTTCAAAGCATGCTCCATATGCCCATTGTGACCAAGGCTGTGTAGGAGGTAAGGCAAACATCCGACTCCTCAATTTCCCTGTTTTCGATCTCAGACTCCCTCATACATGGCAAATGTTTAAAGAGGACCTGTCATCCCTCTGCTGCATGGCAATCTAAATGCAGCACTGAATGCAGCATGTCTGCTGCATTCAGGGAAGGGGTCCCCCATGTGATTGTGTGCTGTGTACCCCGAGATATAGTCGTAGGAAAACTCACTGTTAGAAGCCATGAGGGCAGTACCTGTGGCTGGAGTTGGCTCTATTCACGGGGGCCATTCCCTCCCCCTCTGCCTCTCTGTGCCGCCTCCCACTGTGCGGTTTATGCTTTGTTCAGACATCAGGGCAGGAATCTGGCAATGACGTCAGGACAAATGATTTGCATGCTGTGTGCGGCAGGATGAGTGACAGAGAGGAGGAGCGCAGAGCTAGCACAGCAGGAGGCAGCAAAGAGAGGTAGGAGGAGGGAATGGCCCCCCATGAATAGAGCTAAATCCAGCCACAGGGACTGCCCTCATGGCTTTTAATAGTGAGTTTTCGTAAGGCTATATCTCAGGGTACACAGCACACAGACACATGGGAGACCCCTTCCCTTAATGCAGCAGACATGTTGCATTCAGTGCTGCATTTAGATTGCCATGCAGCAGGGGGGTGACAGGTCCTCTTTAAGGACAGATTGGAGAGGAGCAAGAGTGTTAAGCAGGTAGGCCACAGAGGAGGAGGTTGCAGTAGTCGAGATGGGAGATTATAAGGACATGCACTATTAGATTGAGAGTTGAGGAAGGGACGGATTTTGGAAATATTTTTGAGTTGGAGGCGGCAGGAGGTGGCAAGGGTTTGGATGTGCGGTTTGAAGGACAGCGCAGAGTCATGGGTGACTCCGCGGTAGCGGAAGTGTGGTGTCATTTATTGTGATAGACAGATCTGGTAAGGAAAGTGTGTGACATGGAGGAAAAATGATGAGTTCGGTGTTGTTTACATTGAGTTTTAGATAGCGAGAGGAAAAGGAGGAGGTTATGGCTGATAGACACTCCGATATTCTGGACAAGAGAGGTGACATCTGGCTAGAGAGATAGATTTATATTTGTATTGTCTCATATTGTACTGTATTTTAGTATATATTATTGTATTGTATCGTATACCCTCTGAATTGTAAAGTGCTGCAGAATATGTTGGCGCTATATAAATACTAATAATAATTATTACCATTACTAGATCTGAGTGTCATCAGCATACAGGTTATACTGGAAGCCATGGGACTTTGAGTTGTCCCAGACCAAGGGTATAGAATGAAATAAGGAGGGGCCCCAGGACATAGCCTTGAGGGACCCCAACAGAGAGGGGATGGGGCGAGGAGGTCGTGTGGGAGTGGCAGACACAAAATGTGCGGTTGGAAAGGTAGGAAGAGATATTTAAATATAGGAGCCCAGCGCAAACCTTTCCCCTTTAACAATGGCTTGTAATCAAACGAATCACTGTACTAGGTTAACCGTTAACCGGATGTTTATTCAATTATTAATACAATAAACATCAGGTTGGCGGTTAACTAAGTACAGTGATTCGTTTGATTACAAGCCATTGTTAAAGGGGAAAGGTTTGCGCTGGGCTCCTATATTTAAATATTTGTGCAACTTTTAGGGGGACATAGCACGGTAATTCCCCTGCAGCCTTCCAGCAGCAACATTTAAAGCTCACACTCTCATTGACTAGCTCCAGTGTACAACTGGGAAACCAGGGAAAGCAGTCCTGCAGAATCTGCCTTGACCTCTGATAATTACATTTCTCCGGTGTCTCCGTGGGGAAAATGGGTGTTCTATGTACGGCTTGTAGGATTATACCTTTAGTTGCAGTGGGTTTTTGCCGTGCGAATAGCAGCCAGTGCGGGCCTTGGGTGTACACGTAGGCAGCAGGCCTCAGGACCCTCCAGGTCTCAGAAATGATCCAGGATTGAAGTTACTGATCTTTATAGGTGGTGTGGAGTGGGAGCTGGTGGTAGCCCATCTTTCTCTTGTGCTGAGGCGGTGGTTGTCCGCAGATTTGTTAGTAGGATTCTTGTGGTGTGAGAGCTGCTGCTCCGTAGGTTTTATTGTAGCGCCCCTGCAACCAGGGTGGCCATAGGTAAGAACTGCAGCCAGGGAGGTGGAGACAGTTTTGCACAAACAACTTTATAAACACACCCACAGACACAAGACCCAACCCGGAGCCTGGGACTCCAGGCGGGCAAGGGGTGGTAGGGCCAGTCAAAAGTGGGTGGGATGTAGGCAAGGTGACGGACCGGGTACATAAGGGGAAAATCAGGAAGTAGCAGGAGTAGGCCAGAGGGTGCAGAGCAGTAAAGACCTGGACTAGGCCAGTATAGCTGGGCTAGCGAGGAAAACAGCAGCGATGCCAGAGATTGACTGAAGGAAAGGACCCCCGATGTACGCCGTAGTCACACGGGTAGGAAGGAGCCTGGTGGGTCCTTGAAATAGAGGGGCACTGGAAGGCTAGGCTGGGACCAGAGAGCCGGCTCTGAGGTGACGGCAGCTACAAGCCGGATCACAAACATTCCAGCGGGCAACTCTGATTCCATGTCAGAGATTCCACCACAAGTGCAGGAGGTACAGTTGCACATAGGGCTCCAGAGCTTAGACATACCCGAACACAGGGTTAAGCCGACAAGGACCCGAGCGACCTACCATACAGCACACAGGGAGAAGAGAAGTTTAGGAGTGCCTGAAAGGAATCAAGCAGGAGAAGGGTCTAAGACAGAAACCTGGCTGCAGTGGGGTTGATTGAAAGTGTGGAGTTAACCTTGTGAAACAACTTTGTGAACTGTGCTGAAGAAGTGTGAAGAACTTAAGTAAAACTCGGTGAACCCTGCCAGTGTCTCCAGTGTGTGATTCCCTGCATGTTAGACTGTTATTCACCCTGTCAGGAGCAGCCCGACCCACGGCGGGCTCATCCATCCGGCTGCAGCACCATCCATCCTCCTGGCAGAAGCAAGCAGCAGCGGTGGTCCCCAATTAACCACAACCCGTGGGTGGCGTCACGACTATCCCTGTACTTGTGGGCTCGGGACATGGTCCGGACCAAGACCCCCGTGATAACCCCCGGGATACCCTGGTCCGGTACCGAGTACCCCATCCCAGTGGGCTCCACATTATCTCATCCCAGCCCAGACAAGATGTCTCGGTTTCGATCTTATTCTTTGATTCTTACCATGACCCTTCTGGGACAATAAGTTAAACCAATGGATCTTTTTCTATGATCTTTTGAATTCAATAGGAAACCACTTTGCTACTGATAAAGCAATTTTTAAATGACAAAATAAAAAAAAATACAATGCAAAAAACATGGCTACATGTCACTTCTTTAATGCAGATTCAACAACTAACTTTGCATTTACATCAAGAGACTGAGAAAGAAAACCCTTGGAAAAAAATGTAAAAACAATCTCAAAAGTGAAACAGGATTGAAAAGACAACTACATTAGTGCCATTATGTCACCTAGTACATGTTACATGATCCATTGAAGTTGTGATTTCCAAATGTTTTCAGAAATGAATGGCTTCAATGGAGGAAAAAAAGCCTGACTATAAGCTCTTTACACTGCTGAAATGTTGTGCGCACTGCCCAAAACAATCCTCATCCTGTAACTACACAGCATGTTGTAGCAGGTTTTTTTTTTGCAGAAAGGCGGAAGAATATTAGAGTTTAGAAATAGGTACGAGCAAACTCAAACAGTAAAGTTTGGGGTCCGTACTGAAGACCTAGTGTTTGGGCACAGACCCCAAACGCAGACTTCCCTGAAAAGTCTGTTAGGGTATGTGCACACTTACGTCGGCTTAGTGTCGGCGGCGGCTGGGCGGACCCGACGGGAAGCTCCGGAGCCGTCCACCGGCTTCCTGTCGGGTATGTGCGGCGGGAGACGGGCGGGTGTGCGGCGGGTGCACAGCGGGTTAGCGGCGGCGGTTCTGCAGCGGCTGGAAGCAGCACATGATTCTGCTTGCAGCCGCTGCAGAACCGGCCGGTTTATAGAACATGCTCATTCTTTGCTAACCCGCTGGGAACCCAGCGGGTTAGCAACAGATGAGCATGTGGAAACCGCCGGTGTGTGCACACCGGGTGTCGGTTTCCATAGGTTTATATGTTAACCCAAAAGCCGCTTTTGGATTAACATAAATTTACATAAACCTCATGGAAACCGACCGGCGGTTTCCGCTGCTAAACCGCTGCTAAACCTACAAGTGTGCACATACCCTTACAGTTCAGGTTTGAGTTTGGCGGGGAGCTGAAAAAACAAACAAAATAGTGGTTAAACATTAGCTTATTCAGGTCTGCACGATTGTACTTCTGGGGCCGCTTGTTAACTTCCAGATTATTCCCTTGTGAGGGGCTCAACAATCACAGACGCTGTCACAAAGAGTGGGCGTCTGTGATAGAATGTTGGAGTAACCTGGAAAAGTCCATACATTCTAGCATCGGCCCTGCACAGTAGATGCTAGAATGTGTAGACGGTTTCCAGGTTACTGCATCGGCTCCAACAGCCAATCACAGATGACCCCTCTCTGTGACAGCATGTGATTGGCTGTTGCGCCTGCCCCTCACCTATTAACGGTGTAGTGTAAAAATAAATAGTTTAAATTAAATAACGTAGGGCTTTGTTGTATTTTTGATCTCAGTGGAGATTAAGCGGACAGCTATGGGAGGCCCAATAACTGGGTCTCACCACGCTGAGAATAGCAACCTCAAGCTGCCTAGCTTGGCTAGCAATGAAAATACAAGGAAGTCCATTTTTTTTTAATTATTTAAATTCATTAAAAAATGCATGAGCTTCACCCTATTTTTAATTGCCAGCCAAGGTAAAACCCAGTGCAGCTGGGGGCTGGTATTCTCAGCGTGGTGAGGCCCAGTTATTGTGCCCCCAGGCTAAAGAATAGCAGCCTGCAGAAATGGGCACATTCATTAGACGTGCCAATTCCTAACACTTTACCTGGCTTTTCCTGATGCCCTGGTGTGGTGGCATCAGGGTGATCGAAGGAGTAACGACAACTGATGATGAACAACTTGTCATGAAGACCAGATAATGTCAGACCTCTGAGACCCACGCATGGGTAAGGGGCGTAACACCCAATCACAGACGCTGTCAGAGAGTGAGCATCTGTGATTGTTGGAGTCAGTGCAGTTACCTGGAAACAGTCCATATAGTCTATTATCTACCATGCAGGGTAGATGCTATAATGTATGGGCTGTTTCCAGGTTACTGCAGTGAATAATCAGGAAGTTAATGAGCAGTCCTGGAGGTACAAGTGTGTGGACCCTGTAAGTATGTTTATTTAATCATTTTTTTCTTTTACTGCCCTCCCAGCCCCAATCTCATAACTTTAAAGTGTAAGCGCCATTAAAATGTTTATTTAATAATAATGTAGATCAAGTGATTTTAACGAACTTCATAATATAATTCAATAGAAAATTCTGGCTGGTTACCATTCATAATCCTTCCACAAGATAGCTTCAAACACAGTGCACTGAGGACGTTTCTGTGCCAGAGTCGTCTTCACAGTGAATACGGACATGCGAGGAGATAATGGAGAGGGGGCGTGGCCTACACTGCTGACAGCAGCTCATGAGGAGATAAGGTATCACATTACAGCACAAAGCTGTTAAACATGGAGCAGGGCGGGGATAAGCGGTGATGTCACTGCAGGAGGCGGGGCAATGCGGCCAGCACCGCAACAAGCGATCTCTCGCTGTGTGCCATAAGGTAGGCGAGGGAAGAAGAGAATGATTGGCATGAGGGAGGCGACAGTGGGCAGATAACCGATAAAGGGGACGTGAAACTGCCCTGTGAGGGAAGTGGCTCCAGCCACTAGACCCCTCCTATCCAGCTCCAGTATGTACGTTTTCAAACTCAAGTATCTCAGGGCACAGGGGGCTCAAGGGATGGGGGACCCCTTGCCTGAATGCAGCAGACATGCTGCATTCAGTGCAGTAATTAGATCACTACAGATGGTTGGTGACAGGTCCTCTTTAACTTAGTGTTAGGGAAAAAGTCTTACTTTATTTAAAAGTTGAAGAAGGAATGATGGCCAGCATGTCTACTGTAAGGTATTTTTAGAGAAAGGATTTGTGTTCTTGCGCGCTCACATGACATAAATCTTTAGTTTCTGTTGGCGTTTCCCAATGAGACTGTTTTGATTTGTAGTTTTTGGCCTGTGCCATTTACTATAAACAATGTTCCTATGGCCATCTGCAAACTCTAGTCTTTGATATATTCAGCACCTGAGATTCTGCTCCTGGTTGAATACTCTGGAATTGATTTGCACTTGTACCAGACCAGGACATGTAGTGATGATTTGTTAATACATTTACTAATCTCTTTAGACATCTGCGGAATATTGACCTTTTCTCGGTTTCTCTGTGGTGACACATATATTTTACTGAGAGGCTCCAACGTCAAAACCGCAAACACAAATTCAAATTTACTAGATGAACGTTAGCAAACATAGGGGAATTTTATTCCTGTCATTAAAGCATACATGTCATTTCCCAGGCAATAAATACATGATCAGAGGTTGTCACATATTTGTCCAGAATCCTAAATGTCAAATTGGTAAAACAGGGACAGAGGATGTATCTGAATTCTTAAGATAAAGTAAAATAAATTGTTCCTTGCATCATTAGAGACTCTGCGGCCTAAAAACGTAAGGAAAACGCAAAATCATGTACCCTGCAGTGTGACATTATAAAGTGAACATTCATTTAGGTAACCAACTTTATAAAGGCCCTTTGCACACATTGAGGGTATTTTTTGTGGGTTTTTATGTGTTTTTAGTGCAGTTTGTCACAAAACTATATGTAAATCCTTATTCCAGCAAAGTGTGTAAGAATTCTGAAGTTTTGTGCTTGTTGGTTTTTTTTTCACTTGCAGAATTTGAACAGAAATAAATCTGCAGCATGTCAATTTCAAGGTTTTTGCAGCGTTATTCCAGAATCCATGTAAATGCAGATTTGGTGAGGAAATTTATGCAACCAAATAATGTGTACACTTAAAATTTTCATTTTTTATTATAGGGAAACCAGCAGCATGTGCATAACCTTCTTCATGCCATCTACTTCATATGGATGGTGGAGTTGGGTACAGTTAGTAAATGGGTACAGTTAGTTGCCACTTACTGTATACCGTAGTGTTTTGAAAAATGTACATTATCATTTATTAAAGTTTGTGTTCTAAAGTTGTATTCCATAAAAATATATTTTATGATCGACCTACGAAGCATGATTAGTGTATCATAATGGTGATAAAACACCCTGTTCACATTGTACTACAGTAAATTTATCATTTAAAGAGAACCCGTCACCCCCCTGTGCATGGCAATCTAAATGCAGCACTGAATGCAGCATGTCTGCTACATTCAGGGATGGGGTTCCCCATGTGTCTGTGTGCTGTGTACCCTGAGATATAGCCTTAGGAAAACTCACTGTTAGAAGCAATGAGGGCAGTCCCTGTGGCTGGAGTTAGCTCTATTCTCTGTGCTAGCTCTGCCCTCCTCTCTGTCACTCATTCTGCCCGCACGCAGCATGCAAATCATTTGTCCTGACATCAGTGCCTGATTCCTGGCGGCACAAAGAAGAAGAGGGGAAGGGAATGGGCCTCATGAACAGAGCTAACTCAAGCCACAGGTACTGCCCTCATGGTTTTTAATAGCGAGTTTTCCTAAGGCTATATCTCGGGGTACACAGCATACAGACACATGGGGGACCCCTTCCTTGAATGTAGTAGACATGCTGCATTCTGTGCTGCATTTAGATTGCCATGCAGCAGGGGGGTGACAGGTCCTCTTTAACTCTGCTGCCCGACTAATCTACCTCTCTCCTCGCTATTCCTCCACTTCTCCCCTCTGCAAATCCATCCACTGGCTCCCAATTCACCAGCATATCCAATTTAAACTACTAACATTGATTTACAAAACCGTCCACAATCTGTCCCCCGCATATATCTCTGAACTAATCTCCCAATATCATCCAACTCCTAATCTTCGATCCTCCTAATACCTCCCTTCTTTCCTCCACACTTGTTCGTTCCTCATCTAACCGCCTGCAAGACTTCGCCCGAGCATCCCCCATTCTCTGAAATTCTGCACCCCCAAAATGTCCGACTGTCCCCCACACGTGGAACCTTCAAGCGGAACCTGAAGACCCATCTCTTTAGTACAGCCTACAGCCTGCAATGACCACAGTGCCACCCCACCACCACTGGACCTGGCGCTCCACCACCATCGGACCCGGTGCTTCACCACTATGAGAGCAGACCCAACCTACTGTCTCTCTCCCCATTGCCCTGTAGAATGTAAGCCCGGAAGAGCAGGGTCCTCTCTTGCCTCTGTACCAGTCTGTCACTGTTAATGTGTTCATTGTATTTTTAACTTGCTTGTATATAACCTCTTCTCATGTACAGCACCATGGAATCAATGGTGCTCTATAAATAAATAATAACAATCTACAAATCAGCAAGTGATGCAGAAAAAGACATGGAAAAAATACTGCGCAACACAAGAAGCAATGCATGAAGAAGAGGTTGTGAGGAAGACAGCTTCCCCTCAACACCAAAGCCTCAGAGGGCATCTGGCCGGCACAGATGAAGCACCATTGAAATGGACTGCATCATATACATCTTGCTCTTGATGGTCCCCCCCCACCACCACCAGCACTTCTTCTACAAACAGGACAGTGTCTCCCCAAGGTGACTGGATGCTGTTGGTAATGTGTTGAGTACTGCCAATTGATATATGTTGCACCTTAATGAAGATGGGCTTTGATGGGAAGTTTCATGAGGAAATGGGAATGGGAGAAGCAGCTCCTCCTGTAATCACTCCAGGATTCCAGGCATCGGACTGATGGTATGGCAACCACCCGTAGCAATTGAATAAAGAAGAAATCCGGTGTCTTATATTGCCTTCTTGTGCTTTTTTCACATTATGAATAAAAATATCACATACCCCGTAGGGTTATGCTATATGCGTTTCCACCTGTGGATTCTTTCTATGTGGCTAAAAAAGAGTTACCGTATATACTCGTGTATAAGCCGACCCCCCTACTTTTGCCCCCCAAAACTGGGAAAACTTATTGACTCGCGTATAAGCCGAGGGTGGACTCCAGCACAGGTATACAGTCCTCAGCAGTGTGGTATACAGCCTTCAGCACAGGTATACAGCCCCCAGTAGTGTGGTATACAGCCCTCAGCACAGGTATACAGCCCCCAGCAGTGTGGTATACAGCCCTCGGCACAGGTATACAGCCCCCAGCAGTGTGCTATACAGCCCTCGGCACAGTGTATACAGCCCTCAGCAGTGTGGTATACAGCCCTCGGCACAGGTATACAGCCCTCAGCACAGTGTATACAGCCCTCAGCACAGGTATACAGCTCCCAGCACAGTGTATACAGCTCCCAGCACAGTGTATACAGCTCCCAGCACAGTGCACACAGCCCCCAGCACAGTGTATACAGCCCTCAGCACAGTGTATACAGCTCCCAGCACAGTGTATACAGGCTCCCCCTCACAGTATGGCGCCCCCCCCCCTCCCCATGCTGCCTCTGCTCACTGTACAATAAATACAGTGTTATTAGCTCTTACCCGCCGGCGGATTGCTCCTGGCTGTGCATCTTCCCTCCTTCCTGCTTGTCCTGTGACCGGGGCTCACCGCGACAAGGTCACCGGCCGGTCACATGACACGCAGGGAGAAGGGAGGATGCACTGAGCCCGGGGCCGGTGAGAGCTAATAACACTATGCATTGTACACTGAGCAGCGGCAGAATGGGGAGGCCTTACTGTGGCGGGGGGCGCCATACTGTGATGGGGAGCCTGTAATACGATATGCACTGCTCCCCCTGTGGATGGGCGGGGGATGCAGTGCATATCATGAGTAAGTTATGAGCGGCTCCACATGACGAGCCGCTCATATTACAGCCTTCCCCCACCTCCTCCAGCCTCCTCCTGCTCCCGGACACAGCCCCCACTTCACACAAAAGTATATGACTCGTGTATAAGCCGAGGGGGGGGACTTTTCAGCCCAATTTTTGGGCTGAAAAAGTCGGCTTATACACGAGTACATACGGTAATCGTGCTTTTGTCTTAATTGTAATTGTTCACATATGTGTAGTGGTTTGTATTGTATATATTTGTCACTGCCCCTTCCCAGCCTGCGTTTGCTGCCGCTCGGTCGGTGCCAGCTCCTGCTTCTGCTACTCACCTGCCGCACCGGGGGTCCCGCTCTGTGTTCCGTCGCCGTGCCGGTCTGGGTCGCGTTCCTCTGTCCTCCCCTCCAGCTGCTGCAGATTCCAGCCCTCCTGTCTTCCTGGTAGTGCACATAGGGGGCGGGCGCCCACTCGTGAACTCTCTCATCGGTCCTCCCACGTTGCGCTGAGTCATATCCCTGTACAGGGGTCAAGGTCGCAGGGTTTCGGTGGGAGGTTCTGGTGGCTATGACCCTGAGGCCCTCTCCAGGGGCTCCGTGTCTCCTTTGTCATTATAAATAAAACTCCTTAACCTGCCTTCTGTCTCCAGCGTGTTTCTGGCGTCGGCATCCACAGACTCTGTGGTCCAGTGGGTCTCTTTGTTCCCTCCACCTGTGTTGGCGTGACAGATTACGCCCAGGCCATGGACCCCGCCGATCCCAGATTCGACGCTCAAAGGGAGCTGGCCAGCCTCCGCCAGAGTCAGGAGCAGGTGGTTGCGTTCATGCGCAACCTGGAGACCCGTCTGGGGTCTCTTCAGGTGGCCGATCCCTCTTTGACTTCTCATATTTCAGGTCTTCACCAGGAGCTGGATCGCCAGGGGGAGATGCAAGCCCAGATGTTACACTATGTGACGTCAGTGGAGGAACGGCTCTCGGCTATTCAGAGGGCGCCTCTCCCTCAGGTCGCAGTACCTGCACAGGATCCTGGAGCCATGGGTGGCGCTATCTCTTCTCCTCGCCTCTGCAAGCCTACAAGGTATTCTGGGGATCCTAAGTTGTGTCGAGGGTTCCTCAACCAATGCTAGCTGCATTTCAGGTTACTACCACACCAATATCCCACGGACGTGGCAAAGGTAGCCTTTCAGGCATCACATTTGGAAGGCGAAGCCCTGGCTTGGTTCAATCCGTTATTGGAGAGGGAGGACCCGCTGGTATCCAACCTACAGGCCTTCCTGGAGACTTTCCGCAAGATCTTTGATGAACCAGGACGGATGGCATCCGCGACCGAGGCTCTCTTCAATCTCCAACAAGGTACCTCGACGGTGGGTCAATACGCAATCCAGTTTCGCACTCTGGCTTCGGAGCTGCGGTGGTCCGACGAGCCGCTGATCGGTGTATTCCGGCGCGGGTTGTCCGGTCGTCTTAAGGATGAACTGGCAGTTCGGGACCTGCCCGGTACCCTGGACGACTTCATTTCCCTTGCCGTTCGTATTGATCGACGTCTACAAGAGCGGACGAAGGAGAGGACCCAGGAGAGAAGACCACCCCGCTTGGCTCCCTCTTTCCAGAGACCGCTCCTACCAGTTCCCTCGTCTTTATCTGCTGGCGCTCAAGAGCCCATGGAAGTGGATCGTCTCCGGCTGAGTCCCCGAGAACAAGAGGAGCGAGTCGCTCGAAGACTGTGTCTCTACTGCGGGGGATCCGACCACTTCCGCCGGCAATGCCCCAAGAGGCCGGAAAACTCCTCCACCTAGGACAGGTAAGAGAGGCCATCCTAGGTGAGAGCAATTCCTCTCTACCCTTAACTATCTCCATACAGGTCAAGGTCGGCGATAGACGGTTTTCGGAGTCAGCATACTTGGATTCGGGTTCAGCAGGTAATTTCATACAACGTGATGTGGCGCTGCGGTACGGCATCCCGGTACGCTCCTTGCAGCATCCCCTTATGATCACTTTGGTCGACGGAAGACCCCTGCAGGACTCCGTCGAGGGCATCACGGATGAGGTAGAACTACGGATCGGAGCCCTCCATACGGAGAGGATCTCCTTTTACGTGTTGCCTACGCTTTCTCCCCCATTCATGCTAGGTCTGCCATGGCTACGCACACATGAACCAGTCATCGACTGGCGAACCGGGGAGGTCCAGCGTTGGGGCCCGACCTGCCATAGCCGCTGCCTGCTGTCCGTCCGTCCTGCCCGCCTGCCTCCCTCTCCGTCATCCATGCCTGAATTACCATCAGCCTATTGGGGCTATGCGGATGTATTCGACAAAAGGGAAGCAGAGACCCTACCACGGCACAGATCATATGACTGCCCTATCGAACTGGTTCCCGGGGCGCCGCTCCCCACAGGTCGTATTTATCGGTTGTCTCCAGCCAAGACCCAGGCTATGTCGGAATACATCACGGACAGTCTGGCTCGGGGGTTCATTCAGAAATCCTCGTCCCCAGTCGGTGCAGGGTTCTTCTTCGTCAAAAAGAAGGATGGGTCGCTACGTCCTTGCATTAACTACCGAGGTCTGAACGCCATCACGGTAAAGAATAAATATCCTCTGCCTCTTATTCCAGAGCTGTTTGACCGACTTCGTAGTTCCCAGATTTTCACCAAGTTGGATTTGCGAGGGGCATACAATCTCGTCCGCATTCGGGCTGGAGATGAATGGAAAACGGCATTCAATACCCGCGATGGCCATTATGAGTATCGAGTGATGCCCTTCGGATCGAGCAACGCTCCCGCCGTGTTCCAAGAATTTATGAATGATGTATTCCGGGACCTCCTGTACGTCTGCGTGGTCGTGTACCTCGATGACATCCTGGTGTTCTCTCCAGATCTACCCACGCACCGAAGAGACGTCTGGCAGGTCCTTCTTCGGCTACGGGAGAACCGTCTCTACGCCAAGTACGAGAAATACCTCTTTGAGCGGTCCTCCTTGCCGTTCCTGGGGTACGTCATCTCCGATTCCGGCCTGGAAATGGATCCGGAGAAGGTTTCGGCTGTCATGAAGTGGCCTCGTCCCGTCGGGATTAAAGCCATCCAGAGGTTCCTGGGTTTTGCCAATTACTATCGGCAGTTTATTCCACATTTCTCGGATCTGGTCAGGCCTCTTACCGCGCTCACCCGTAAAGGGTCCCCTGTGAATGGATGGACTACAGAGGCAGAGTCATCCTTCCTGGCACTCAAGTGTGCCTTCTCCTCTGCGCAGGTCCTGCACAGACCGGTGGCGGATAAGCAATTCTTTCTGGAGGTGGACGCATCCTCCATGGGCGCTGGGGCCGTGCTCATGCAGAAGTCCTCCTCTGGTCGCATGGTATCCTGTGGGTTCTTTTCCAAAACCTTCTCATCCTGCGAGCGAAACTACTCCATCGGAGATCGTGAGCTGCTCGCCATCAAAATGGCATTGGAGGAGTGGCGCTACCTCCTTGAGGGCGCAGTGCACCCAGTTGTGATTTACACAGATCACAAGAACCTGGCCTATTTGCAGTCTGCTCAACCCTCGTCAGGCACGCTGGTCTTTGTTTTTTGCACGATTTGATTATCGACTCCATTTTCGTCCCGCAGATAAGAACGTCAAAGCTGATGCCCTGTCCCAGTCCTTCCTTGGTGATGACCAGGAGGAGGAGCTCCGCTCCATCGTCGACCCATCCAAGATGGTTGTGGTAGCTCCGCTCCGTCTGTCGCAGATTCCTCCAGGTAAAATGCTGGTGTCTGAGCCTGACCGACGACATGTATTCCACTGGGGACACTCCTCCCGGCTAGGTGGGCATGCTGGATTGACGAAGACTCTCCAGTTGATCGGTCGTCACTACTGGTGGCTGGGGATGCATCAAGAGGTAACCGACTTCGTCTCGGCCTGCTCGTCTTGTGCCCGCAATAAGACTCCCAAGTGGTTGCCAGCCGGACGACTACTACCCTTGCCGGTCCCTTCCGAACCATGGAGACACATTGCTATGGACTTTATCACGGACCTCCCTGCTTCTTTCGGTAACACCGTCATTTGGGTTGTGGTGGATCGTTTCTCCAAAATGGGCCATTTCGTTCCTCTGCCAGGTCTTCCCTCGGCTTCCAGGTTGGCTGAGCTGTTTGTTCTCCACATTCTCCGGTTACATGGACTTCCTTCTCACATTGTTTCCGACAGGGGAGTGCAGTTTGTGTCCCGGTTCTGGAGGTCTCTCTGCACGAAACTCGACGTCTCCTTGGATTTCTCATCGGCTTATCATCCTCAATCCAACGGACAAGTCGAACGGGTCAATCAGGTACTTAATGGTTACTTACGGCACTTCGTCAACTCTCACCATGACGATTGGGTATCCTTGCTCCCGTGGGCAGAGCTGTCGTACAACAATCATACTGGTGAGTCGTCCCAGAAATCCCCATTTTTTGTTGTATACGGACAGCATCCCAGGATCCCGACTCCCCTGGCTCTCACGACGTCCACTCCAGCAGCCGAGGAGGTAGCACGGGACTTTGCCATGATTTGGGCCGAGACACGAACGGCGCTGGAGAGAGCCACCAGACGTATGAAGGATCACGCAGACAAGAGACGCCTGGATGCTCCGTTGTTTCGGCCTGGAGACATGGTATGGCTCTCCTCTAAATATGTTCGCCTGAAGGTTCCTTCTTCAAGTTTGCTCCACGCTTCATTGGGCCCTTTGAAGTCCTCCGTCGGTTGAATGAGGTATGCTACCAATTGCGACTACCTTCTTCCTTGCGGATTCACAATTCATTCCACCGTTCTCTCCTCAAGCCAGTGGTACTCAACCGCTTCTCCCAGGATCCCGGTATGCATCCTCCTCCTGTCTCCGCCAATGATGTGTTAGAGATCAAGGCCATCCTCGACATGAAGAGGAGAGGGCGTCGGACCTGGTACTTGGTCGATTGGAAGGGTTTTGGTCCTGAGGAGAGGTCGTGGGTGCCGGAGGCCGATGTCGCTGCTCCCCATCTCCTCCGGCGTTTTCAAGCCCGTCTTCGTTGGGGGGGGGCGTGAGGGGGGAGGTACTGTCACTGCCCCTTCCCAGCCTGCGCTTGCTGCCGCTCGGTCGGTGCCAGCTCCTGCTACTCACCTGCCGCACCGGGGGTCCCGCTCTGTGTTCCGCCGCCGTGCCGGTCTGGGTCGCGTTCCTCTGTCCTCCCCTCCAGCTGCTGCAGATTCCAGCCCTCCTCTGTCCTCCTGTCTTCCTGGTAGTGCAAATAGGTGGCGGGCGCCCACTCGTGCACTCTCTTAAAGGGCCAGTGTGTCCTTCCCAATCACCCCTCTCAGCCAATCGCTGCTGAGGGGTGGATATATAAGTTTAATCCCTGCATTCAGCCAGTGCCTGGGCGTTCTACTGTGCTCCTTGAGCTCTTGTCTAGGTCTTGCTAGCTTCAGTGGTTTCCTTGCATATTGTTTACTCTGTGTTCTGTTTTCTTTCAGAGGGATCCAGTCCTGCCAGTTATTCAGATCTCCAGCTACAGACGTCACCAGCTGCTGCCGGAGGATCCCTACACCACTCTTGCCTCCCTTCTCACTGTGTGCCGCCTGGCAGTCGGTCAACAGGCTCCGGGGTCATCGGTCCTCCCACGTTGCGCTGAGTCATATCCCTGTACAGGGGTCAAGGTCGCAGGGTTTCGGTGGGAGGTTCTGGTGGCTCTGACCCTGAGGCCCTCTCCAGGGGCTCCGTGTCTCCTTTGTCATTATAAATAAAACTCCTTAACCTGCCTTCTGTCTCCAGCGTGTTTCTGGCGTCGGCATCCACAGACTCTGTGGTCCAGTGGGTCTCTTTGTTCCCTCCGCCTGTGTTGGCATGACAATATTGAATGTTTTATGTTATTTCACTGAGCTAACTACTAAGGGGAGCGCCCCCGAAACGCTTATAGCGTAACCCTACGGGATATGTGATGTTTTTATTCATAATGTGAATAAAGCACGACAAGGCAATATAAGACATCGGATTTCTTCTTTATTCAATTGCTTTGGTGGGAAGTGCCCATTTGCCCCTTATTTGGGGAGGAGACACAGGTTCTGGAGGGGTGGAGGGCAAAGAGTTATGCAAAGGAATGGATCAGGGCAGAGAAGATGCAGATGGCATTTTGACAATTATTTATAATGTGTGGTGTGGGATATGCTTCTTCCCAAGGTTTCTCTTTTTTGGTAGCCCTTACTTCCTCAGAAAAAAAAGCGAAGTCCATAACGCTATTAATGGTATTAGAAGCTAGAAATACACTACAGTGTATTGAGAGCTCACTGGTAATTTATTTTAAGGTTTAAATCTCTATCCCCTTTCATATCTAAGTCTTCTTTCTTTCTTTTCTACTCTTCTCTAACCATCTGAGGATCTTCTTTTAATCACTAGAACCCTCATAAGGAAAACAAAGCAAGAGGTAATAGGCTGTAGTGACAGGGATTATGAAGGTCATCTCTTGGAATGTGAAAGGCCTAAGATCCCCGAATAAAAGAGTAAAGATACTGAGACATCTGAAAAGGTACTCGCCCGATATTGTATTCAAGAAACACATCTAAATGAAGAGGGTTTTTTTTAGGTTCAGCAAATTGTGGTTTAGGAAAGTATGTGGGCTTGTCGGCTCAAGGTAGACACGCAGGAGTAGTGATACATACTGTTCCATCATAATTTTGTATTTAATCTGATGTCCCAGGAGTGTGCTGATCAGGGGAGATGGGTTTGGGTCACCATAGAGCATGGAGGAGAAGTCTATTCAATGTACAATATATATATATAACCCTAATGGTTCAAACAGAGTCTTCTTTGATGACCTGGAGAGGAAGATTGTCTTGGACAACTCGCCCGATAATTACTGGGGTAGACTTGAACACAGTTCACAATGTGGAGGAGGACAGAAAGAGCCAGAGCCCGACTCCTCCAAAAAGAGAGACTCTTCTCCCCTCCTTCCTTGAGCAAACTGAGGGATGTTTGGCATTGTTTACATCCAGAGGATACAGGGATTTTTGTGTACTCACCGTAAAATCCTTTTCTCTGAGCTCATCATTGGGGGGGACACAGGACCATGGTTGTATGTTTTTCTGCCACTAGGAGGCGAGACTAAGAGATAAAACATAAGTCCTCCTCCCTGCAGTATACACAGTAGGCGTAGTTAATCAGTTTAGTACTAAAGCAGTAGGAGAACATGCTAACGTAATAAGGTACAAGAAGCGTAAGCCAAGGTTATGCGTAGACTATTGAAGGTTGACAGGGCGGGTGCTGTGTCCCCCAATGATGAGCTTGGAGAAAAAGATTTTACGGTGAGTACACAAAAATCCTTGTTCCTCCTTCGCATCATTGGGTGGCACAGGACCAAGGGACGTCCCAAAGCAGTCCCTGGGTGAGAATTAGCTGAGTAGAGGTTGGGCATCATGCGCCAACGGCTTACAGATGTGTGACTGCCGCTTGCAAAATTTTTCGACCTAGGCTTGTATCTGCAGAAGCATGAGTGTGAATGTTGTAGTGTTTGGTGAAGGTATGCAGGCAGGACCAGGTTGTGGCTTCGCAAACCTGAGCAGCTGAGGCCTGGTGTCAAATGGCCCATGAGGCGCCCACTGATCAAGTTGAATGAGCCTTGATCCCTGCTGGGATTGGCCTGTTTTTGACGCGGTAAAACTCGGATTGCTGAGCGAATCCACCTTGCCAATGTGGATTTACAAACATTCATCCCTTTCCTAAGTCCTTCAGGAATGACACACAGCATTACCGTTTTACGGCATGAGGCTGTTGGGGAGATGTAGCGTCTGAAGGCCCTTACTAGGTCCAAAGTATGAAGCTGTTTTTCGAAGCGGTGTACTGGTGCTGGGCAAAAGGATGGTAGAGCAATGTCCTCATTGAGGTGGAAGTGGGACACCACCTTGGGCAAGAAGTACAGTGACGGACAGATCACTACCTTATCCTTGTGGAAGGATAGAAGGGGGGGACAACAGGATAGGGCGGCTAGTTCTGACACACGACTGATTGATGTGATTGCGACTTTCTATGAGAGGTGGGATAGGGATACTTCTTGCAGTGGTTCGAACGGGTGCTCCTGTAGGGCGCCCAGGACTAAGTCTAGGTCCCAGATGGCCACGGGTGTCTTGTAGGGGAGCCGCGTGTGCGAGACCACTTGGATGAATGTTTTGACCTGTGGTTTGGTAGCAATCCTGCATTGGAATAGTACGGTTAGGGTGGAGATTTGGCCCTTGATGGAACTGAGTGACAGACCCGAGTTAAGGCCGTTGAAGGAACCCCAGGATTGTAGGGATGGAAAATAGGAGTGTGTTACGGTTGCGGTACTTGCACCACCGGAAAAAGGTCTTCCAGGTGCAGTGATACATGCGCGAGGATGTCGGTTTGTGGGGTGAACATTAACCATGTTTTTTTTTACCTCTGGTGAAAAAACTGCCAGGGTCAGGACCCAGGATTCCATAGCCATGCCATTAAAGACAATATTGCACGTAGGGAATCTATCCAAGATACCATTGCTTTTGTGACCCATGCCATCGCGAACGTGTGAGAGAGGGCTGCTCCTGAGGCTTCATAGACAGAGTGTGCCAGGTTATCTATTTGGTGGTCGTTGGGGTCTTTGACAGATGAGCTGTCAGAGAGTAAGAAGGGTTCTACTAGCTAGGCACGATACTGGAGGGTCGACAGCTGGCGACTCAGCCCATTCTTTATGATGGTCAGACGTGAAGGGGTATTTAGCTTCAATATGTCTGTGACATGCAAAGCGCTTGTCTGGACGCTCCCAATGTCATCGGATTATGTCCCTAAAATCGGGGTGATTAGAGCAGACTTGATGAGCATTTTGCCTTTTTAAAAGACAGTGTGTGCTACGGGGCGGTGGTGCGGGTTGTCATTGACTTTTAGTGTTTTAACGACCTCGATGAGGCTATCAACCATTACCTGGGTGTTGGTTGTCTCCAGTTCCTGGGACAAATCTGGCTCCGAGAGATCCCCTTCGTAGAGTAACTCAGGCCGGTGATCAGGTGATGGGGAGCGAGATGTGTCACTTATGGGTGACGTGGTAGGAGAGTGTCTTTGGGACGGACTTGTATGGGTCCGTCTTCTGTGTCCCCTTCCTTGTGCAGTATGTGGAGGTGCTGGGCAGAGGAGCTTTCGCTTCAGAGGCACCAGAAGAAAAAGGGCTGTGAAGTGGCTGTACACTATATGCTAGTGTGTGGGCTCTCTGCGGCCCCCCTTGGTGGTGGAGAAGGGAAGAGCACAGGGAGGGCCAGGTGGTGCATAGGGATTTTCTTTGTACCTGGGGCTGCTGCTATGCCCCACATGTAGACTCAGCCCATTCTCTTTGTTTCTTAAATTTTGTGCTGGTTTGGGGGCGTGACGATGTTGAATGGGCTGTGGGCTGATTGGCCGGCCCGCGTCACGTCATCAAGGGGGCGTGTGGTAGTCTGCCCCTTGCCCAGCGTCATGGTAGTGGGTGTGATTTGCGGCCAGTGATGTGGCCGTGTGTCACGTGATCGCCCTACGTCATAGGGGCGTGCGCAATGACGCGGCTGTCGGGGCTTGCCGTGATTGACAGCTTTGGACATTAATCACGGCTGGGCGGTGCTGAAGTGAAGGCCCAGACCGGGGCCTGGATTAGTGCGGGCTCCCGGGAGAGGTACTGGGGCCCGCGATACTAGTGTGCTGGGGCCCGTGATACTAGCGGGCTGCAGCGCTGCTGTGAGCCATCCAGCCTCTTAGCCACATGCTTCGGATGAGCGCCCCGAACTTACCAGCTGTGCACGTCCCGGCTGGGGGGACACAGGGGCTGTTTCTGCTGCACCTGCTGTCCTGGGTCCCTTGGTGCTGGGTCAGCGGCGGTGTTTCTGTATTGTCAGTGCCCTCGATCATCTGCTCCTTGGTTGGAGGAGGTGAGAGGGGGATAATGTGCGCTTCTTGCATCCCCGGTGTTATGCAGGAGGATGCAGTGGGATATACGCGGCTGACAGCTGCCTGCCGATTCTACAGTGGAGTAGGGAGAGCAGAGCCCTTCAGGGGTCCGTCGTCCTTCTGAAGGGGATATGTGCTGCCTTGGAGATCCCCGTACTTAAGGAGAGCGATGCCCTAAAGGGAGCCATCGCCTGGCGAAGAAAAGGTTGAATACAAATAAGAATAAAAATAAAAATGAAAATAAAGGTGAAAAGGGGCAAATGTGTTCTGAGAGACAGATCACATGTGCCTCCTTGCAACACTAAGCTAAAACTACATCTAGGGATGGGTGTATATTGCAGGGAGGAGGACTTACATTTTATCTTTACTTAGTGTCGCCTCCTAGTGGCAGAAAAGCATACCCCCATGGTCCTGTGTCCCCCAATGATGCGAAGCAGAAAGAGTTTACTCACTTCTCTCATGCCCACCAATCCTGGTCAAGGATAGACTATCTGACGACCTCGGAGAGACTATTAAAAACAATGAAGTCAGTGGAGATCTACGACCTGGTCATATCTGACCATGCCCCGGTGGGTTTGGAACTGGTGGATAACCAGATAAAAGGAACATATTACATGTGGAGATTTCCATCCTATTTTACAAAAGATGAGGGATTTAATGACAAATTACCGGGCTGGTGGGAGGAATTTGAACGGCACAACATGCAAACCAACACGTGTTGTACTGGAATACGGCAAAAGCGGTGTGAAGAGGCAAAATTATGATGTTTGTGGCCTCACTCAAGAAAAGAGTAGCAGAAAAATACTCAAGATTGTAGTGCAAAGCTTAGAAATATATACAGAGTTCTTGTAGAGCCCCACAACTGAAAACAGGGAAAAATGGAAGCTAGCCAAAGAAGAGTTTGAAACCTAGATCGATAGCAGGGAGCAGATGTAATGCTCTAAACAGGAGGTTGAATTGCTGAGATATGGGAACAAAGCGTGAAAATTGCTGGCAAGACTGGCAAACAGGCATCTGCAGGCAAATCCAATTAATATATTGATTATGAGACGGCCAGGGAACTATAACCTCCAACCCTAGGAAAATAAATAAAATACTACAAAACTTTAACAATGAATTATATAAACCCTAATTTGGCAGAAGGTAAAAAATTCCTCCAACAAGTCACTCTTCCAAAACTAACAAAAGACCAACAAGATGCAATTAATGCAGAAATAACAGAAGGAGATGTGAGACAAAACATAAGTCATCTTCAAAATGGGAAAGCACCAGGCCCAGATCGATTTAGCGGGTAGTTTTATAAGGCCCTCAGGGAACATATCTCCCCATTGCTAACAAATTATTACAACACCTATATGGCAGAGTCGGATCTATTTGAGGGAATCAGGGTGGGCGCTAGCAACACCAAAATAGCATTATTTTCAGATGTCATCTTGTTCTTGTCCAGGCCACTGGAACAATTATGAAATATCTTTCAGTTTATCCAGAATATGGGGAATACTCGGGCTATAAGGTCAATATCGCCAAGAGCGAGAAATTTGGAGATGGCAGAATCTGCCACTATCTCTTCTGGGAAGATGCCATTTAATAAAATGATCAACTTTGCCAGACTCATATGCCCATTACAGACATTACCCCTGATACTCAAGCATCTAGATATAAACAAAATAAGGGACGCTTTCACCCATTTTATTTGGGCAGGTAAAAGGCCCAGAATCTCATTGGGAAACTGATGCTAAGGAGAAGTGAAGGTGGGATCATTATTTTTTCTTCTTTTAGACCTTTGCTAGCCAGCCACGCTGTGGAGTAGTTGGATGAATGTGATGGAGCATTGTCCTGCATGAAAATCATGTTTTCCTTGAACGATACCGACTTCTTCCTGTACCACTGCTTGAAGAAGCTGTCTTCCATAAACTGTCAGTAGGTCTGGGAGTTGAACTTCATTTCATCCTCAACCTGAAAAGGTCCCACAAGTTCATCTTTGATGATACCAGCCCATACCAGTACCCCACCTCCACCTTGCTGGCGTCTGAGTCGGAGTGGAGCTCTCTGCCATTTACTGATCCAGCCTCTGGCCCATCCCATCTAGCCCATCAAGAGTCACTCATTTCATCAGTCCATAAAACCTTTGAAAAATCAGTCTTAAGATAAAACGTCAAGACTGGGCCAAGAAATATCTTATGTTTCTTGTTCAAAGGTGGTCGTTTTTTAGCCTTTCTTACCTTGGCCATGTCCCCGAGTATGGCACACCTTGTGCTTTTTGATACTCCAGTAACATTGCAGCTCTGAAATATGGCAAAACTGGTGGTAAATGGCATCTTGGCAGCTTCACGCTTAATTTTCCTCAATTCATGGGCAGTTATTTTGTGCCTTTTTTGCCCAACACGCTTCTTGCGACTCTGTTGGCTATTTGCCATGAAATGCTTGATTGTTCGGTGATCATGTGGAGCCCACTGGGACGGGTACTCGGTGCCGGACCGGGGTACTGCTGGGGGATGTCATGGCTGTCCTGGTCCGGACCGTGTCCCGGGCCCGCACAATAAAATGGGGGGTTATTTACAGGGGATTTGTCACTCGTGACGCCACCCACTATATGCGGCCCAGTAATGGGGCCGCCGCTGCTGCAGAACCTCCGGGGATGATGGGATAGCAGCTTGTATAGAATAGTTCCTGTGGGCAGAACTGGGTTCCCCGGGGCAGTGGTAGTAGTAGTTAAAGTCTGTGAGGATAGTTATTGATGCTGCAGGAGAGTAGGGGTAGCAGTAGAGATGATGAGAGTAGAGGTAATTGCAGTATATGAGGGCAAGTGGGGCTTCAGTATAAGGATCACACACACTCACGGTTTCTGTTGTTTTTCAAGTCTTTACTTGCAGATGGTATATATCACAATATCGTCCATGGAGTCTGTACCAGGTTGCTCCCACCCTGACCGGGTCCTTGGCTTCCTACTAAAGCCGTTGTGTGTGGCCCTGCTGCTGCTTGTAGCTGTACTGCAGGCCCTGTCTCTGCTCACGGGTACCAATATGCTGGGCAACTTGAGTCCTCTGTGTCACTGACCCCTCCGTGTTGCTTTGCTATGGTGCTGTGAAGATGGTGGACCTTCACTATGCAGGTGTTTACTGTCCTGTCTGTCTCAGGCACAGCCTCGGATCCGGCATCCGTCTTAAGCGCCTCCCCGGGGTCAAGTTTTTTTGGGTAACTCTTTATCCCGGGTACGTTCCTCTGTCTCCTCTCCTCAGACCTCTCAGGACCTCCACTTCTACTTGGCTCTGCTCCTGCTCCAGACTAAACTGAACTAACTGTCACTCTTGCTCTGTGGTAAACAACTTAGCTCCTCCCACTAGTGCAGGTGCCATCTAAACTCCTCCCACTTTCTAGTGTAGTGTTGTGTGGGGAGTAAACCTGTGTTGATGTTTCTGTGGCACATTAACCCTTGGGGTGCCACAATCACACTTCAAAAGTTTGGCAATTTCAAGACTGCTGCATCCCTCTACAAGACATCTCACAATGTTTGACTTCAGAGCCCATCAAATCTCTCTTCTGACCCATTTTGCCAAAGGAAAGGAAGTTGCCTAATAATTAAGCACACCTTATATAGGGTGCTGATGTTATTAGACAACACCCCTCCTCATTACAGAGATGCACATAACCTGATTTACTTAATTGGTAGTTGGCTCTCAAGCCTATACAGCTTGGAGTAGGACAACATGTATAAAAAGTATCATGTGATCAAAATACTCATTTGCCTAATAATTCTGCACACCGTGTAGAGAGCAGACACTTTCTACAGGTCATACAAGTCCATTCTTTTTGACTATCTAGACTTCGCAGATTATTTAATAAAGTGCGACTACATAATCTAGATAACTACTAGATCGGAACATCCAGAATGCGAGTATATCCTCAATATACAATACTGTAAGACATAAATTCCTGAAGTTAAAGCAGAACAAGCTGTTTAAGACTTTGGAGAAATTGACTGGGGATAAAGATATTGTAGAGACAATTCTACAGGGGTGGGAACAGGTCAAAAATCCATTCTTTGCAAAAGATGGAGGAAGTCCTATTTTAAGCTCATGCACACAGCATTATATGCTTTCAATGTTCCATCCTCTCCTAGATTCCCTGACAGGATTAGAGCATGCTCTAAGTGTGGAACGCCTTCAACGAACCTCTGGCACGGGGTGTGGGAATGCAGGGCAGTTAAAAGTACTGAACACAGGTTGGGGAACAGGTTCGATCATGCTGGGGAATCCAACTCCCACAAACACCACAAGCCATGCACCAACACCACCAAGCCAAGCCATCAGTTAAGACCCCAGGAGATTCAACCCACAGGAGTTAAAGCAAAGATCCCTAAAAACATTCACACATTCTTAGTTGTAGCCCTACGTGGTTCACTGGGCTAATGGCTTAAATCAAGCATCCCATTAATGGTGATGATGATATTCCAGATGAAACACTTACTGGGAATTGAATTAATAGAGGCGGAAAGGAGTAAGGAAAAATCTGCGAGAAAAGTATTTCCGCTGTGGAAACAACATTCATTGGTTTTCACTATAGCCCTCACGAAATATTGAGAATTATCAGTGCCGTCCGCCACACAGAATGGTATTGTTTGGAGGATCTGAGGGAGACGTTAGGGGCCTTGGGAACTATTGCAGGTGTATAATGTATGTTAAAGATATTGCATATATTACCATAGAGAACAACATGCTTGACTATGCAAAATACAGTAAAAGAGATTCTCTTTCTTCCCCTATTACCCTTCTATGCATTCAGCCTGTCTTTTCTTTCTCTCATTATTTCCCCAAAATTTGTGTTACAAGGCATTGACTGAGATCCATTTATGTATCTACATACTATTTCAAATGCTACGTGGACATGTTGCCTAACAAGAAGCCTTTGTATATGTACTTTTGGTAATTTACAGTGTCATTGTGGATGGTATATCCTATACTATGTTATCCTATCCAATGTTATGTTAAAAAAAAATACAATAAAAAAAAAAAAAAAAAAAAAAAGAAGATAGAAACCAATATGGCCGAGGACTGGCATACTCCACAGAAGTGACTAACAGAAACAAGGAGAAAACTAAGGAGTTTTAAATTGTCTAAAATATATAGCTTTAATAAGAATAATTACGGTAAAATTCAAAAGTAGCAGCAGGATAGTATAATTAAAAAGGGGTAATAAATACATTGTACCAATTGAATCCACACCAGAGTACATATTATAAAAATGGATAATTAATATCCACCAGTTGCAGTATAAATATAGGGTGATGAGCTTAACTACAATGACCAAGTTACAATGCAAAAATGGCTTGCATGTGCAAATGCTTAGTAGCAGCTTACCATGATACAATACCGGTGGGGGACTGGCACACAGAAACCTAGAGACCTCAACAACGGTTTTGTGAGTCTTCATCACCCGCTTCATCAGGATCATCACCCTATATATGCTGAAACTGGGTATATATTAATTATCCATTTTAATAATATGTATTCTGGTGTGGATTTACAGTGTTGGCCAAAAGTATTGACACCCCTGCAATTCTGTCAGATAATACTCAGTTTCTTCCTGAAAATGATTGCAATCGCAAATTCTTTGGTATTATTATCTTCATTTAATTTGTCTTCAATGAAAAAACACAAAGAGAATGAAGCAAAAAGCAAAACATTGATCATTTCATACAAAACTCCAAAAATGGGCCAGACAAAAGTATTGGCACCCTCAGCCTAATACTTGGTTGCACAACCTTTAGCCAAAATAACTGCGATCAACCGCTTCCGGTAACCATCAATGAGTTTCTTACAATGCTCTGCTGGAATTTTAGACCATTCTTCTTTGGCAAACTGCTCCAGGTCCCTGATATTTGAAGGGTGCCTTCTCCAAACTGCCATTTTTAGATCTCTCCACAGGTGTTCTATGGGATTCAGGTCTGGACTCATTGCTGGCCACCTTGGAAGTCTCCAGTGCTTGCTCTCAAACCATTTTCTAGTGCTTTTTGAAGTGTGTTTTGGGTCATTGTGCTGCTGGAAGACCCATGACCTCTGAGGGAGACCCAGCTTTCTCACCCTGAGCCCTACATTATGCTGCAAAATTTGTTGGTAGTCTTCAGACTTCATAATGCCATGCACATGGTCAAGCAGTCCTGTGCCAGAGGCAGCAAAGCAACCCCAAAACATCAGGGAACCTCTGCCATGTTTGACTGTAGAGACCGTGTTCTTTTCTTTGAATGCCTCTTTTTTTCTCCTGTAAACTCTATGTTGATGCCTTTGCCCAAAAAGAAAGAACATTCTTCCAAAACGTTTTAGGCTTTCTCAGGTAAGTTTTGGCAAACTCCAGCCTGGCTTTTTTATGTCTCGGAGTAAGAAGTGGGGTCTTCCTGGGTCTCCTACCATACAGTCACTTTTCATTCAGACGCCGACGGATAGTACGGGTTGACACTGTTGTACCCTCAGACTGCAGGGCAGCTTGAACTTGTTTGGATGTTAGTCGAGGTTCTCTATCCACCATCCGCACAATCTTGCGTTGAAATCTCTTGTCAATTTTTCTTTTCCGTCCACATCTAGGAAGTTAGCCACAGTGCCATGGGCTTTAAACTTCTTGATGACACTGCGCACGGTAGACACAGGAACATTCAGGTCTTTGGAGATGGACTTGTAGCCTTGAGATTGCCCATGCTTCTTTCTTTTCTCCATGCTCAATGTGGTACACACAAGGACACAGGACAGCGGTTGAGTCAACTTTAATCCATGTCAACTGGCTGCAAGTGTGATTTAGTTATTGCCAACACCTGTTAGGTGCCACAGGTAAGTTACAGGTGCTGTTAATTACACAAATTAGAGAAGCATTACATGATTTTTTTAACAGTGTCAATACTTTTGTTCACCCCCTTTTTTATGTCTGGTGTGGAATTATACCCAAATTGGCTTTAGGACAATTCTTTTTGTGTTTTTTTCTTTGAAGACAAATTAAATGAAGATAATAATACTAAAGAATTTGTGATTGCAATCATTTTCAGGTAGAAACTGAGTATTGTCTGACAGAATTGCAGGGGTGTCAATACTTTTGGCCAACACTAAGTGGCACAGTGTATTTATCACCCCTTTTATAATTATACTATCCTGCTGCTACTTTTATATCATCTTAATTATTTTTAATAAAGATATATATTTTATACAATTTAAAACTCCAACATTTTTCCTTGTTTCTGCTGAATTCAATAGAAGTATTTGATGCATTTTTTATCTGGATTTTGGAGTTATAGTGGGGGAAATAATTATTTGATCCCTTGCTGAGTTTGTAAGTTTGCCCACTGACAAAGACATGAACAGTCTATAAATTTAAGGGTAGGTTAATTTTAACAGTGAAAGATAGAATATCAAAAATAAAATACAGAAAATACAGTGTGTAAATTATATAAAGATATTTGCATTTTGCAGGGGGAAATCAGTATTTGATCCCTTTGGCACAGAAGACGTAATACTTGGTAGGAAGCACAGCAGTCAGACTTTTTTTTGTAATTGATGATGAGGTTTGCACACATATACAGAGGAATTTTGGTCCACTCCTCTTTGCAGATCATCTCTAAATCATTAAGATTTTGAGGCAGGGGGGGCGTGGCCTAGCAGCATATGAGGAGGACGTGGGTCTGCCGAGCTCCCGCACTCCACTGTGAATTACAGCCATAACCCCACAGCACAGCTTTTATTAACCCTGTGTGCCACTCTGAGATCTGCAGGCACGGCTGGACAGCAGAATCCAGTTTGTAACCCTGCAATATGGTAAAGAATGGCCAGAGGAGAGTGACCGGTGAGGTGGGGACCGGACTCCAAGATGGCGTCGCCGCTACAGCACGTGCTCTGGATGAAGAAGCAGCTGATAGTGCGGCCAGAAATTGGGAGGTGGCGACCCGGCTGCGGAGCTTTGCACAGGCAGAGGAGGTAGAGCGAAAGACTGTTCAGGAGTCAGATGAGGAGCCGGAGGCTACGGCTGGAGGTATGGATCTGGAGAGGTGAGAGGAGGAGGCTGAAGACACCGGAGGGCAGGAGAAGCAGGGTACTGAGGCCAGCTGGGGAGAGCTGGTGAAGCAGAATCGCAACCAGCTTAAAACACTGCAGCTGCCTGCTGAACATACAACTAAGGATGTGCTGATGGCGGTGATGCAATGTGGGACTGCTATTTTAAATGTGCTGACACAGCTGGGATACCTGCAGGAAACCATGCAAACTGTGTGGCATGATTTACACTCTGTTAAAGATAGAACAGGGAAACTCGAGAAACATGTTGGTGCAGTAGAGGATTATTCTAAATTGATGATGTTTTGACCCTTTAGCGGGTATAAGACCGAATATGATTGGATAAATATAATGTGCTGTGGGGTATTATCCTATTAAGTGTGGGCAGCGAGAAGGAATTGAAACACCCGTTGACTGGTGTGAAAGGGAATAACATCACCCTTAATTGAAATACCCTTGGTACAACCTAGGGATATGTTGGGGAGGGTTGTGTGGGGGGAGGGTGGGATCTATAGGTTTGTTGGGTCCTTTATTATACATGTGAATATTACCACGTGCTATTTTATGACACAATGGATGCTGGCGTTGATTACACAACAACTTGACAATGGGTGACATTTAATTCTTAGTTGGAATATTAGAGGGCTTAAGTCCCCAGTGAAAAGACAGGCCATATTCACTTTCATAACAGACCAGAGGTCAACTGTTAATTGCTTACAAGAGACATCTTCCACCTGAGACACTCGCTATATTAAACAAACGATGGATACAAGCTTGATATCATGCCACGTACTCCCAATATTCTCGGGGAGTCAGTATACGGATTTACTCTGGTGCTCAGTTTACATGCAATTGTGTAGTGGTAGACAAGAAGGGGCAATTTGTAGTCCTGTCTTGCAAACTTTTTGCTATGGCAATGATAATAATATCCATATATATTCCCCCGCCATATAGTAGTAGGGTCATTTATAAGATTTTTACCATTTTGAGGGATTTTCCGGGTGTCCCTTACATAGTGGTGGGAGACTTTAACAATATTTTGGACTCTCACTGGGACAGAGGAAATCACAAGCCTTTAAAACCAGGAGGCAGTTGCACACCCTTCAGGGTGCTGCTAAATGAGACGGCTCTGATTGACTTATGGAGAAGCCGTAATTCTGATGTTTACCAATATTCATGTTTCTCCTCTACTTTTTCTTCCTTGTCCCGCATTGACTTGGCCTTGGGTGCCTGCCTTATACAAGAAAAGATTCTAGACATTGAATACTTGCCACAAACGGTATCGGATCACTCCACCATGTCTATTACAATCAAAGGGGATAATAGTTGTCCGAAAAATAGATCTTATGGCGGCTAAACTCATTCTGGCTGCAGTTAGTGGATAGAGATGATGGCTTTGTCCTTGAGCTACAGGAATATCTTAGATTCAACCAGAATTCGGCTTCTAGTTTAACTGTTTGGGGGACTCTGAAGGCATACTTGCAGGGCATGTACATACGTGAGATTTCAAAAAGTTAAGTCTAACTCTAGAACAAAATCTCAAGCAGTACTTCAGGAGCTGGAGGATGCGGAAAGGGCTCTCTCACTACGGTTCACTCTTGCTGCCCAGATGAGGTTGAAGGATGCAAAACTAAAAGTGACCAAACAAAAGACCGGTTTACAAAGCAAAATCGTATGTTTCAATCTGTTCAATATTTTGAGAGTGCAGAGGAGTGTGGGACATCTGCTTTCTGTTATAACCTCAGCACAGAGAGGGTCCTCATTTATAGCTAGACTTTGAGCTACAGATGGACAGCCTATTACTGACACACCGGGGATTCTGAGAATTTTGGTGACTTTTTACACCAATCTGTACTCCTCACATGCTCGGGCCTCGACAGAAGAAATTACTGACTTTTTGGAGGCCGCTAACCTCCCACAGTTGACTAACTTTCTTGACAGGCCAATTGGTCTGGATGAGCTTGAGGAGGCTTTGGGATCTGTGTCGAGTGGTAGGGCGCCAGATCTGGATGGATTACCAGCAGAGGTATATAAAAAGTATAAAATGGTGCTACTTCCAACTCTGCTGACCGTGTTCAACTATAGTCTAAAAATTGGTACTCTCCCGTCTTCTATGCAGGAATCTATCGTTACTGTACTATTAAAGAAAGATAACGATCCAACACTCCCGGCGTCATACAGACCTATTTCCCTCCTTACTGTAGATATAAAGCTCCTGGCAAAAGTCTTGGCCATCCGACTCTCGAAGGTGGTGGAATCTTTGCTTCATTCAGACTAGACGGGGTTCATGCCTCGTAAATCAACAGCTATGAACATTTTAGCCGACTGTATTTGAATATGCAGGTGCGGACGGATAGTGCAGGGAGGAAGGTAGTCCTGTCTCTTGATGCCACCAAGGCATTTGATAGTTAAGAATGGAATTACCTATGGGCTACACTTCGTTGCATGGGCTTTGGTCCGGGCTTCATTGGTTGGATCAAACTCCTGTACTCGGAACCAAAAGCACGAATAAGAGCAACTGAATTGTTGTCTGATCCTTTTCCTCTTTATAGAGGTACGAGTCAGGGCTGCCCTCTGTCCCCGCTACTGTTTGTTTTGGCGATAGAGCCACTAGTCTCGAGAATAAGGCGTGACCCGGGTATGCAGGGTTTTAAATATGGAGGTCACGAAGAGAAGGTAGCACTATATGCGGATCATTTGCTCATGTTTTTGGCTGACCCTGAAAAATGATTGCATAACACGATGCTACTTCTTAACTCCTTTGGTGCTATTTCGGGGCTGGTCATTAGTCTGCGATTCTCCCATTAGATCCGAATCCTGGCAACATTATACTGGTACCAGTTGAAACAACTATTAAATACTTGGGTATTACGATGTCCAATAAACTAACGGACTATGAACATTTGAACCTTTCTCCGTAGCTGTGCAGGATTAAGCAGAAGGTCAAAGCCTGGGCTAAATTGCACCTTTCTGTGGTAGGGAGAGTGAACCAGTTGAAAATGGTGATCATGCCGCAGCTTCTCTATGTCCTCCACAACTCCCCTGTCTGGCTCCCGCAAGACAGGTTTTATAAAATTAATGCAATATTCAGGGAACTTATTTGGTTGAAAAATGGCGCAAGAATTAAGCTTGAACATTTACAGAGATCTAAAGAGGAGGGGGGTCTTGCGCTACCCAATCCATGGCTTTACGTTTTATCCTCTCAATGTCAACACATGGCGGGAGGAATCGAGGGCATTTCAATGGATATGGTGGGAGGACGGAAGATTCTTCGGTTCCTAGTGGGTCAGGAATCTTTATTGTCCAATTTGGAGGCGGGTAGATTTAGGCCCTTGGCATTTAAGCTTCCTACGGTGCTTCTTATGATTAGAGTGTGGGACAAACTTAAACAGATAAGAGGAATCACTGGTTTCACGAAATACTCCCGTCTGGGATAATCCACATTTGCCTCAAATGAGATCCCTTACAGGCTTTGCACACTGGAGGCGGATAGGCATATGGTGGTTGTCACAACTGGTGGAGGGCGGGGTTTTCAAGTCATTTGATAAACTACGGCAGGAATTTCCGCTTCACAATTCCTTTTTTTACCAATATTTGCAGATACGGCATGTCTATGCAGCGCAAAATCAAAAATCCACTATACTTATACAACAAGATACTATTATAGCCAGGCTTGGTATGCAGGTGACCACTAGAGGGCTGATCTCCTTCGTATATGGAGGGCTTCTTGTGGTGGTCCTGTTGAAACATCCAATTTAAGTAATGGCTAAGTGGGAGCAGAAATTGGGCACAATGTCAGGGGAACAATGGGACTCAATTTTGCAGATGGTTCCTAAATGGTCCCTTAGTGAGCCCGGTCGATTGTCCCAATTATATATTTTCTATAGAGTTTATAGAACCCCTAAGTGGTTATTTGACCTGGGGCTGAAGACAGACTCGAGATGTCCTAAGTGCTCGCTTGAGGACACTGATATCTTGCATATGCTGTGGACGTGCCCTTGCCTGCAAATATTCTGGGTTATGGTTCTTAATCTACCGGTAGTTCACTTGACCACAGGACAAGATATCCCAAGGACCCTATTGTATGTGTTTTGGGCTATGTAGAGGACGTGGGAGGGGTTGAATATCTTAAAGGGAACCTGTCACCTGGATCTAAGCCCCTACACTATCACTACCTATCCCTGCACCTTCCTAGCTGCTCCCTATCCATCCCTCTCTGAGCTAAAACCGCCCTATAAAACTGCAGAAAAATAACTTCTAACTTACAGAAGTCCCTGAGGCTGGGGACTGAGAAGGTGGGCCCAGGCTCCATTCTGCCCCTCCTCGATGCAGCAGCACACGCCCCGCTGGGCGGCGTTATTCTTTCTTCATCGCCGCCTCCTCCATTTGGAGTCTCCCACCCGCTTTACACTGTAAGGTAGTGGTTAGGATCGGCACGACAGAAGGCAGTGACTCCAGTATTTACTCACACAGCACACAGTTTAATGGCACAGTTCAGGTATTCACAGACCTCCAAGTTCCGGTGTAACAAGCCAGACTAACCCCCCGACCAGAATATACCCGGGGTTAAAGTGGCCTAGCCCAGATTATACCCCGGGTATAGTCTGGCCTAGCCCAGTTTATACCCCGGGGTATAAACTGGGCTAGCCCAGAATATACCCTCCTGGGCCAGACTATACCCTGGGTATATTCTGGCCTAGCCCAAACTATACCCCAGGGTATAAACAGGCCTAGGCCACATTATAACTCTCCGTATACCACAGCAGCTGTAGATCAGGGCCCCAAGCCGTGCACAGGGCCCCAAGCAACGCATGAGGACCCGAGGCAGCACAAAGTGGCCCCAGGTAGCAGAAAGTGGCCCTACGCAACATACAGGGGCCCCAGGCAGTGCTAGGGCCCCAGGCAGCACACAGGGGCCCCAGGCTACACACAGGGGCCCCAGCCAGCATACAAGGGCCACAGGCAGCACAAAGTGGCCCCAGGCAACATACAGGGGCCCCAGGCAGTGGGTCACCTGGGGCCACTTTGTGCTGCCTGAGGCCCTTGTATGCTGCCTGGGGCCCCTGTGTGTAGCCTGGGGCCCCTGTGTGCTGGCTGGGGCCCCTGTGTGCTGGCTGGGGCCCCTGTGTGCTGGCTGGGGCCCATGTGTGCTGCCTCGGGCCCCCCATGCACTGCCTCGGGCCCTTGTATGCTGCATGGGGCCCCTGTGTGTAGCCTGGGATCCTGTGTGTAGCCTGGGGCCCCTAGTACTGCCTGGGGCCCCTGTATGTTGCCTGGGGCCTCTGTGTTGCCTGGGGACACTTTGTGCTGCCTGAGGCCCTGTGCACTGCCTGGGGCCCCGTGCACTGCCTGGGGCCCTGGTATGCTGGCTGGGGCCCCTGTGTGTAGCCTGGGATCCTGTGTGTAGCCTGGGCCCCTGTGTGCTGCCTGGAGCCCCCATGCGCTGCCTGGGGCCCCTGAATGTTGCGTAGGGCCACTTTCTGCTGCCTGGGGCCACTTTGTGCTGCCTCGGGCCCCCATGTGTTGCTTGGGGTCCTGTGCATGGCTTGGGGCCCTAATCTACAGCTGCTGTGGTATACGGAGGGGTATATTCTGGCCTAGGCCACTTTAACCCCGGGTATATTCTGGTCGGGGGGTTAGTCTGGCCTGTTACACCGGGGCGCAGCCGAGTACAACCTCATACAATCCCAACAGCTGATATAGAAGCTATGTACCTTCCCTGGGGTAGGCTGTGTTAGGTCAGCACACAACTTTTCTCTCCTCACCATCCGCTCATTAGCCTCATGAATGTGCACTCTGAGACCGCTCACAGGCTGTGTTAAATCTTCACAAAGCTCTCTACACAGCAGCTCCTGCTGCTGTCCTGACACACTCCACCCCCTCCCCACAGCCCAGGGCAGCTCATATCATCTCCTATTCATTAGCACACCTGGGCGTCAGTGCTTTCAATCAGCACTTAGCTCCAGTAGCAGCTCACCCTGTGTGTGCTGCTACCGAGCAGAAGATACAGTCTCCCATATGCTGTGTCTCGGTCAGGGGACACATCAAGGTCGCATCACCACAACATGATAGGTGTAAAGCAGGCGGGAGATTGCAAATGGAGGAGGCGGTGATGAAGAAAGAATAACGCCGCCCAGCGGGGTGTGTGCTGCTGCATCAAGGAGGGGCAGAATGGAGCCTAGCGCCACCTTCTCAGTCCCCAGCCTCAGGGACTTCTGTAAGTTACAAGTTATTTTTCTGCAGTTTTATAGGGCGGATTTAGCTCAGAGAGAGATAGATAGGGAGCAGCTAGGAAGGTGCAGAGACAGGTAGTGTAGGGGCTTAGATCCAGGTGACAGGTTCCCTTTAAAATCACGGTTGCCAGAATACTATATATCACCAAGAAACTGATAGCTTTTCATTGGATATCGGATAAAACGCCCTCACGGAAAGAATACATCACTAAATTGAATTTTATACTGTATAGAGAAAGGACCATATACCTCAAGAAGGGAAGATGGGAGTGCGTTTGAAAAAATTTGGGCAGGCTGGTTGAATCTCCCAGGCCTACAGTCTGTAAATCTACTTGAGTGATGGCTGAACTTTGTATAAAGAATTTATAAAGATAAGTATTATACTTTATGCGCTACCGATATCCATTGTGGTTAAACTTTTTTTTTTTTATATTCTTGTATCTCACAATATTGGACCTGGTTGGGTGGGTAGGAGGGCATAGGGAGGGGTGTGGGATGTTTAGTTAATTGTAACAATTTTTTTTTTTTTTTTTTATACTTGTTGAGATGTAAAAGTTTTAATAAAAATGATCTGATTTAAAAAAAAAAATTTTGAGGCTGTCACTTGACAACTAGGAGATTCAGCTCCCTCCAAAAGTTTTCTATGGGATTAAGATCTGGAGACTGGCTAGGCCAGTCCATGACCGTAATGTGTTTCTTTATCAGCCACTCCTTTGTTGTCTTGTCTGTATGTTTTGGGTCATTGTCATGCTGGAAGACCCAGCCATGACTCATTTTTAATGTCCTGGTGGAGGGAAGGAGGTTGTCACTCAGTATTTTATAGTACATGGCTCCATCCATTGTCCCACTGATGCAGTTAAGTAGTCCTGTGGGCCCTTAGTAGAGAAACATCCCCAAAACATAATGTTTCTACCGCCATGCTTCACTGTTGTGACAGTGTTCTTTGGGTCAAAAGCAGCATTTCTCTTGCTCGAAACATGGCAAGTTGAGTTGATGCCAAAAAGCTCAATTTTTGTCTTATTTGCCCACAGCACCTTTTCCCAATCACTCTCAAAATCACCAAGGTGTTCATTGGCAAACTTCAGACATGTGCCTTCTTGAGCGGTGGGACTTTGCGGGCACTGCAGGATTTTAATCCATTATAGCGTAATGTGTTACCAATGGTTTTCTTGGTGACAGAGGTCCCAGCTGCCTTGAGATCATTACCAAGTTCCTCCTGTTTAGTTTTAGGCTGATATCTCACTTTCCTCAGGATCCTGGATACCCCACGAGGTGAGATTTTACATGGAGCCCCAGATCAATGTCAATTGACACTCATTTTGCATTTCTTCCGTTTTTTTACTAATGCACCAAAAGTCGTCTCCTTCTTCCCCAGCATCTTACTTATGGTTTTGTAGCCCGTTCCAGCCTTGTACAGGTCCAGGATCTTTTCCCTGACATCCTTAGAAAGCTCTTTGGTCTTGTACATTAAAGGCCAGGTTACACGCTGCGATGTCCCAGCGATCTGACCAACGATCAGGATCGCTGGGACATCGCTATCGCTGGGACATCGCTATATGATTGCTGGTGAGCTGTCACACAGGCACACTCACCAGCAAATACGCTGGTAACAAGGGTACACATCGTGTAACTAAGCATAGCGCTGTGCTTAGTTACCTGATGTTTACTCTGGTTACCATGTCCCAGCTTGTACTGTGCGGTGCTGGGCATCAGCCGGGAGGTCGCTGATCGTTAGTCTCCTACTGTCATACACGCCGATGCTGGCCGCCCAGCGGGAGGCCAACGATCGAAAAACGGCCCTGGCCATTCCGCAACGATCAGCGAGCTAATCGCTGATCGTTGCAAGGTGTCACATGTAGCGACATCGCTACGAGGTCGCTGCAACGTCACACGTTGCAGCGACATCGTTAACGATGTCGACGCGAGTGAACCGGCCTTTAGTGTCTGATTAACCCCTTTACGACTAAAGACGAGTATACTCGTCATGAAAAGCTGTCAGTTCCCGCATCATGACGAGTATACTCGTCATGGCTTTGAACTGTCACTGCTTCTAAACGAACAGTGACAGCTCAAATCTAAAAGCTGTCAGTGACAGCTGAGGGTCAGGGGCAGAGGTGTGGGCACCCCTGTTAACCCCTAACCCCCCCTTCCTCCCTCCAAACATACTTATATGCCGGCGGGCTGCACTGCACCATTATGCGGCCATTATCTAATTCTCCGGGCCCCCTGTGTCCTGTCCCCGCTCCATCCAGCCCCTCTCTGTGTCCTGTCTAGCCCCCCCTGTGTGCTGTCCAGCCCCCCTGTGCCATTCCCCCCTGTGTCCGGCCGGCACCCCCCCATACCGCTCCCCGCCATCCGCCCGCCCTCCTGGTGTTTCTACCGGCGGGCTCATGTGCCCGCCGGTCAAGTTGCAGGGCTCCCTCCCCCCTGCTCCTACCCACCCCGCTGCTCCTACCCACCCCCCTGCTTCTGCCCACCCCCCTGCTCCTGCTCACCCCCCTGCTCCTACTCACCTATTCCGGGCTGCACGCGCCTGCACCGTCGGCCTCCGAGTCCTCTGTAGTCTCCGGTGTGGCTCCTCCTTCTCATCGGTGGGTAAGTATGAATGAATGAATGAATGAATAGATGGATGGGTGGATGGATGGATGGGTGAATGGATGGATGTGTGCATGCGTGGATGTGCGTGCTTGGATGTGTGCGTGCGTGGATGTGCGTACGTGGATGTGCGTACGTGGATGTGCGTACATGGATGTGCGTGCGTGGATGTGCGTACGTGGATGTGCGTGGATGTGTGCATGCGTGGATGTGTGCGTACGTGGATGTGTGCGTACGTGGATGTGTGCGTACGTGGATGTCTGTGTGGATGTGCGTGGATGTCAGCATGCGTGCGTGGATGTGTGCATTCGTGGATGTGCATGCGTGGATGTCAGCACGTGGATGTGCGTACGTGGATGTGCGTGCGTGGATGTGCGTACGTGGATGTGCGTGCGTGGATGTGTGCGTACGTGGATGTGTGCGGATGTGGATGTGTGTGTGTGGATGTGCGTGGATGTCAGCATGTGTGCGTGGATGTGTGCATGCGTGGATGTGCGTGCGTGGTTGTGTGCATGCGTGGATGTCAGCACGTGGATGTGCGTGCGTGGATGTGCGTGTGTGGATGTGCGTATGTGGATGTGCGTACGTGGATGTGCGTACGTGGATGTGCGTACGTGGATGTGTGCGTACGTGGATGTGTGCGTACGTGGATGTGCGTGGATGTGGATGTGTGTGTGGATGTGCGTGGATGTCAGCATGTGTGCGTGGATGTGTGCATGCGTGGATGTGCGTGCGTGGTTGTGTGCAGGGCCGGCCTCAGGCTAAATTGCGCCCTGTGCAAAATTCCCCTTTGGTGCCCCCAGACCATGTCACATGAGACATGCAGCCAATCAGTGGCACCTTCACTCTTTCCTCATATAAAACTGACATCCCGAGGAAATCAGGGAACAGCAGCAGCTCTCATTTATTCTGGATCACAGTTTTGAAGGAAGGGATAATGAAACAGCTGCTGATTGGCTGCAGGTCTCATGTGAAATAACGTCATGTGAAACCATAGAGACCTGGGGCACACATTGCTAGGACGATGCTTGGCTTTATCACTTGTCTAGTGTGGTTTTTTTTATCCATATAATGTAAAACGCCTAAAAATGCCTCACACAAAGCATGCTGCAATATAAGTATTTATAAAAAGAAAATCACCTGCAAAAAAGATCCTGAAACAATATCTACATGAGGCGTCTTTACTTTTACTTTACTGATAGGTTGTTTACATTGTGAGCCCCAATGGGGACAGTGTTCATGATGTATGTAAAGTGCTGTGGAGTTCATAGTGTAATATAAATGCAAAAAGTATTATTCTTAATATTATGTCACAATACCAGGATCTGAGGATCTTCTATTTCGAGGTCAGGGACTCTCTGACGCCGTATTGCTGCTTGTCTCGCTGTTGTCCTCTTTTGAAACTGCAGTGCGGTGGACAAGAGAGCATTAACTGGTTAATAACAAGAAGTATGGAGTGTGTACTGAGCCATAAACCCTCCCCATACCATGAAGTATGGAGTGTGTACTAACTGAGCCATAAACCCTCCCCGTACCATGTCCAGCAGACATTGTAGGATTACTACCCGTATATACTCGTGTATAAGCCGACCTGTGTATAAGCCGACCCCCCTACTTTTGCCCCCAAAACCTGGGAAAACCTATTGACTCGTGTATAAGCCGAGGGTGAACCCCAGCACAGGTATACAGGCCCCAGCAGTGTGGTATACAGCAGCCTCCCCAGTGGTATATACAGACCCCAGGGGTAATACAGCAGCCCAGGGGTTATACAGCAGCCCCAGGGGTTATACAGCAGCACCAGGGGTTATACAGCAGCACCAGGGGTTATACAGCAGCCCCAGGGGTAATACAGCAGCCCCAGGGGTAATACAGCAGCCCCAGGGGTTATACAGCAGCCCCAGGGGTTATACAGCAGCCCCAGGGGTAATACAGCAGCCTCAGTGGTATATACAGGCCCCAGCAGTATATACAGGCCCCAGCACTATATACAGCAGCCCCAGTCGTATATACAGGCCCCAGCAATATATACAGCAGCCCCAGTGGTATATACAGGACCTAGCAATATATACAGCAGTCTCAGTGGTATATACAGGCTTCAGCACTATATACAGCAGCCCCAGTGGAATATACAGGCCCCAGCAGTATATACAGCAGCCCCAGTGGTATATACAGGCCCCAGCAATATATACAGCAGCCTCAGTGGTATATACAGGCCCCAGCACTATATACAGCAGCCCCAGTCGTATATACAGGCCCCAGCAATATATACAGCAGCCCCAGTGGTATATACAGGACCTAGCAATATATACAGCAGTCTCAGTGGTATATACAGGCTTCAGCACTATATACAGCAGCCCCAGTGGAATATACAGGCCCCAGCAGTATATACAGCAGCCCCAGTGGTATATACAGGCCCCAGCAATATATACAGCAGCCTCAGTGGTATATACAGGCCCCAGCACTATATAACAGCAGCCCCAGTGGCGTATATACAGGCCCCAGCAATATATACAGCAGCCCCAGTGGTATATACAGGACCTAGCAATATATACAGCAGTCTCAGTGGTATATACAGGCTTCAGCACTATATACAGCAGCCCCAGTGGAATATACAGGCCCCAGCAGTATATACAGCAGCCCCAGTGGTATATACAGAACCCAGCAATATATACAGCAGCCTCAGTGGTATATACAGGCCCCAGCACTATATACAGCAGCCCCAGTGGTATATATAGGCCCCAGCAGTATATACAGCAGCCCCAGTGGTATATACAGGCCCCAGCAATATATACAGCAGCCTCAGTGGTATATACAGGCTTCAGCACTATATACAGCAGCCCCAGTGGAATATACAGGCCCCAGCAGTATATACAGCAGCCCCAGTGGTATATACAGGCCCCAGCAATATATACAGCAGCCTCAGTGGTATATACAGGCCCCAGCACTATATACAGCAGCCCCAGTGGTATATATAGGCCCCAGCAGTATATACAGCAGCCCCAGTGGTATATACAGGCCCCAGCAATATATACAGCAGCCTCAGTGGTATATACAGGCTTCAGCACTATATACAGCAGCCCCAGTGGTGTATATATAGGCCCCAGCAGTATATACAGCAGCCCCAGTGGTATATACAGGCCCCAGTGGTGGTGTATACAGGCCCCAGTGGTAGTGTATACAGGGCCCACTGGTGGTGTATACAGGGCCCACTGGTGGAGGTGGTGTATACAGCAGGGCCCAGTGGTGGTGAATACAGGGCCTAGTATGCGGACTGGGGGGGAGGGGCGCGCCTTTACATACTCACCGGTCACCGCCGTCACCGTGCCCGTGCGTCTGCTGGGCGCTGGCTGTACGGAGGAGGAGAGGAGGGGCGGGCAGAGCCGCGGGACAGGAAGTCTGACTCCCGCCCTCCTCCCTCTCTGGCCGACGCGCCGCGGCCGCCGGCGGGGAGCACGGGGCCTCACCAGGGGGCGGGCAAAAATGCGCCCTGCACAAAATGCGCCTAGTTGTCATCCCGGCCCTGCCTGCGGGTAAACCCGAGTGTGACTCGGGGTTACCGCTCTGGCGCCCCTTTAGGTGGCGCCCTGTGCGACCGCACAACTCGCACAGCGGTAGGGCCGGCCCTGGTTGTGTGCATGCGTGGATGTCAGCACGTGGATGTGCGTACGTGGATGTGCGTACGTGGATGTGCGTACGTGGATGTGCATACGTGGATGTGCGTGCGTGGATGATGGGTGCATAGGTGGATGGATGGGTGCAACAAGGGATCAAGTGTCCTCTTGTTATAGTCTCTGGGATCATAGTCATGGTGCACTGTATAACTGATCATTGTCATACAGTGCACCATAACTCTGACCCCTGAGACTGTAGGAAGAGGACACTTGATCCCTTGCTGCAGTCTCTGGATTGAGCAGAGGCAATCGAGCGTCGTGGGACCTTCGTTGTGGACTACGTCGGAGGCGATCGAGCGTCGTGGGACCTTCGTTGTGGACTACGTCGGATCTTTATAATAAAGATGGAGTCCGAATTTTGTTTGTGTTTTTTTTTCAAATAAAAAGATTTTTCTATGTGTGTATTTTCTGACTATTTACCAGAGATTCCTAATGGCGGGTCTAACATTGGCCCTATATTATGAATCTCGGGCTTAGTGCCAGCTGCCAATAAAAAGCTGGCATTAACCCCTTTATTACCCAGTTTGCCACCGGCACCAGGGCAACTGGAAGAGCATGGGTACAGCGCCAGAAAATGGCGCTTCAATGAATGCGCCATTTTCTGGGGCGGCTGCGGGCTGCAATTCGCAGCATGGGGGGCCCAGAACGATTGGGCCTTTCCATGCTGAGGATTCCAGCCCCCAGCTGCCTAGTTGTACCTGGCTGGGCCAAAAATATGGCGGAGCCCTACGTCATTTTTTTTTCTAGAATTAGTTCTAGAAATAAAAAAAAATGGGCTTCGCTGTATTTTTGGTTGCAGCCAGGTACAACGAGGCAGCTGGGGGTTGCTGGCAGTCTGTAGCTGCCAAGTTGTACCTGCCTGGACCAAAAATATGGCGGAGCCCTACGTCATTTTTTTTTTCTAGAATTAGTTCTAGAAATAAAAAAAAACGGGCTTAGCTGTATTTTTGGTTGCAGCCAGGTACAACGAGGCAGCTGGGGGTTGCTAGCAGTCTGTAGCTGCCAAGTTGTACCTGGCTGGACCAAAAATATGGCGGAGCCCTACGTCATTTTTTTTTTCTAGAATTAGTTCTAGATATAAAAAAAAATGGGCTTCGCTGTATTTTTGGTTGCAGCCAGGTACAACGAGACAGCTGGGGGTTGCTGGCAGTCTGTAGCTGCCAAGTTGTACCTGGCTGGACCAAAAATATGGCGGAGCCCCACATCATTTTTTTTTTCTAGAATTAGTTCTAGAAGTAAAAAAAAGCCTTCGCTGTATTTGTAGCCAGCCAGGTACAACTTGGTAGCTGGCTGACTGGAATCCTCAGCGTGGAGAGACTCAAATGTTGTGGGTCCCCCACGCTGCCAATTTCAACCCACAGCCACCCAAGAAAATAGCGCATTCATTAGAGGCGGCATTTTCTGGTGCTGTACCCCAACTCTACCAGTTGCCCTTGTGCTGGTGGCACACGGGTTCTCCATATGCGACATGGTGTCCGCTAACAATTTCAATAGAAAATTAGCTCCAATTGTTAGCGGAAACCATGTCGGGTATGGAGAGCCCCTCCCTGTGTGCCTGAACATTGGAGCTCCCCCACAAGTGACCCCATTTTGGAAACTAGACCCCCGAAGGAACATATCTAGATGCATAGTGATCACTTTCAACCCCAGATGCTTCACAAATTCATCCATAAAAATGAAAAAGCACTTTTTTTTTCCACAAAAAGTTTCTTTTTTCATTTTTACGGATCAATTTGTGAAGCACCTGGGGGATCAAAGTTCTCACTATGCATCTAGATACGTTCCTTGGGTGGTCTAGTTTCCAAAATGGGGTCACTTGTGGGGGAGCTCCAATGTTTAGGCACATAGGGGCTCTTCATATCCTACAAGGTGTCCGCTAACAATTCCAATTGTTAGTGGACACCATGTTGCGTATGGAGAGCCCCTGTGTGTCTCCACATTGGAGCTCCCCCACAAGTGACCCCATTTTGGAAACTAGACCCCCAAATGATTATATCTAGATGCATAGTGAGCACTTTGAAACCCCAGATGCTTCACAAATTGATCCGTAATAATGAAAAAGCACTTTTTTTTCCACAAAAAGTTTCTTTTTTAATTTTTACGGATCAATTTGTAAAGCACCTGGGGGTTCAAAGTGCTCACTATGCATCTAGATACGTTCCTTTGGGGGTCTAGTTTCCAAAATGGGTCACTTGTGGGGGAGCTGCAATGTGGAGACCCACAGGGACCCTCCAAACGCGACATGGTGTCCGCTAACAATTTGAATGGAAAATGAGCTCAGATTGTTAGTGGACACCATATCGCGTATGGAGGGTCCCCGTGTGCCTCCACATTGGAGCTCCCCCACAAGTGACCCCATTGTGGAAACTAGACCCCCGAAGGAACGTATCTAGATGCATAGTGAGCACTTTGAACCCCCATATGCTTCAGAAATTCATCCGTAAAAATGAAAAAGCACTTTTTTTTCCACCAAAAATTTCAGTTTTCATTATTATGGATCAATTTGTGAAGCATCTGGGGGTTCAAAGTGCTCACTATGCATCTAGATACGTTCCTTCAGGGGTCTAGTTTCCAAAATGGGGTCACTTGTGGGGGAGCTCCAATGTGGAGATACACAGGGACCCTCCAAACGCGACATGGTGTCCACTAACAATTTGAGATCATTTTCCATTCAAATTGTTAGCGGACACCATGTCGCGTATGAAGGGTCCCCGTGTGTCTCCACATTGGAGCTCCCCACAAATGACCCCATTTTGGAAACTAGAGCCCCTAAGGAAGGTATCTAGATGCATAGTGAGCACTTTGAACCCCAGATGCTTCACAAATTAATCCATAAAAATTAAAAAAAAACACTTTTTTTTCACAAAAAAATTCTTTTTGCCTACATTTTTTCAGTTTCACATGGGCAAAGGGATCAAATACATCCCAAAATTTGTTGGGCAATTTCTCCTGAGTACAACGATACCTTATATGTGGTCATAAACCACTGTTTGGGCGCACGGCAGGGCTCAGAAGTGAAGGAGCGCCATTTCACTTTTTGAATGGAAAATTGGCTCTAAAATTCAAATTGCGCTCCCTCCCTTCTGAGCCCTGCCGTACGCCCAAACAGTGGTTTATGACCACATATGAGGTATCGGTGTACTCAGGAGAAATTGCCCAACAAATTTTAGGATGCATTTTATCCTGTTGCCCATGTGAAAATGAAAAAATTGAGGCTAAAAGGACGTTTTTGTTACAAAAATTAAAATGTCCATTTTTTCCTTCAACTTTATTTTAGTTCCTGTGAAGCACCTGAAGGGTTAATAATCTTCTTGAATATAGTTTTGAGTAGCTTGAGGGGTGCAGTTTTTGGAATGGTGTCACTTTTGGGTGTTTTCTGTCATGTACACCCTCAAAGGGACTTCAAATGTGATGTGGTCACTAAAAAATTGGTTTTGTAAATTTTGCTGGAAAAATGAATAATTGCTGATGAACTTTGAACCCTTATAACGTCCTACCAAATTTTTTTTTTTCTTCCAAAATTGTGCTGATGTAAAGTAGACATGTGGGAAATGTTATTTATTAACTATTTTGTGGCACATAACTCTCTGGTTTAGCAGAATAAAAATTTAAAATTTGAAAATTGCTAAATTTTCAAAATTTTTGCCAAATTTTTTTTTTTTTCACAAATAAAACGCAAAAATTATCGACCTAAATTTAATACTAACATGAAGCCCAATATGTCACGAAAAAACAATCTCAGAATCGCTAGGATCCAATGAAGCGTTCCAGAGATATTACCTCATAAAGGGAGAGTGGTCAGAATTACTAAAAATGGTCTGGTCATTAAGCTGCAAAGTGACTCGGTCCTTAAGGGGTTAATTGAGTGTGTGGACAAGAGTTGTTTATACAGGTGACAATTTAAGACAGCTGTCAATGCAGGTAACAAGTTGATTAGGAGCGTCTAACTGGTCTGAGGGATTCAGAACTAATGGTTGGTAGGGGATCAAATACTTATTTCTCACATCAAATTGCAAATACATTTATATAATTTAGACTGTTATTTATTTTTGATACTCTATCGCTCACTGTTAAAATTAACCTACCCTTAACATGATAGAGACTGCTCACTCTCAGGGTTGGTGGGGCGACAACAAGCAGGTTTTGTTAAAGTGAGGTCGGCAGTAGAGAACATACAAAAAACGATGATGGTGTTGGATGTTGTTAGGTTGAGAAGCTGAGAGAAGGGGGTGAAATCTAGCCATAGTCATGATACATGCTGGGAAAGCCTTCAACTCTGTCTGCTGGCCATGGCTGCATACGGTGTTGGACAGAGTAGGTTTGGGGAAGACATTTCTTGGAAATCTTTATAGTAACTAAGGCCAGGGCGAATATTCCAGGCTTCTTTTCAGACGTCATACAACTAGAGAGGGGGACACGTCAAGGGTGCCCATTATCCCTGCTACTTTTTGATTTGGCTATAGAACCTCTATCTAGACACATTAATGACTGCCAAAGCTTTAGGGGGATAAAAGTGAGGAACTCAAATAGAGTTTTTTCACAGATGATATAATACAATATATGGCTGACCTGCAGGGAGATCTTCCAGAATTGTTGAGGCAGATAGATGATTTTGGGAAGTTTTGAGGTTTTACATTAAATAAAATAATATGTGAAATTCGTCTATTGAGGACCCGGGGAAATTGGGGTGGAGAGGGAACAGAGAGACATTCATGGTATTCCATTAGCAAAAACATTAATTAAATACTTGGGAATACAGGTGGGGAGGAGTCCTTATGCAATTTACAATTTAAATTATAATCCCCTTATTTTGAAAATTGAAAAGGAGCTGGAAAGATGAGAGGGGGCTTGCCC